>VIAB01003144.1:58570-70886 GCA_009801035.1 Oophaga pumilio
AAGCATCAGTGACGTCAGCGCTAGTCACTGATGCCGCCGCCGGCAGCTTCTCATACATTCTTCAGTGGTTTACAGCCGTGCGGTCTCATTAGCACAGCTACCGGTTGTAAACTATTTAACCCTCAGATATGGATTGCGCCATGAGACTGACTGTACACCAGACATGTATGGTATATTCTTGTTTTTTTATGTTTTTTTTTACAATAGATCGAGATTTTGCTCTCCGAGATCTCAATTTGTGCATGTGCCACCTCTGGCGGCCATTTTCCTGAAATTCACAGCAGTGAAAACCATAGAAGTGCAATGCTTCAGATTTATACAAAATATCAGCAGAGCCCCCACATCAACAAACACCCCATCCTATCAGCGTGGGACGATCATCTCCCCACTCCTACCGCCACCGCCATCAGCTTCCTGGGTCAGCGACTCTGGGTCACTGCTACACTGCAGCCGGTAAGCTACATTTGAATTATACAGTAAGATGGACCCCCATTTTCCACCCAAATTTTGTATAATCTGAATAACATGGTGATATTTTTTACGTCCTATTAAATACGGGAGAGTTTGCAGACATATATTATATACCTAATTTAAAATTAGCAAGGCGTGTAGTAACAGAGAAGTGTATGTGCTTCTGCTGGTGCACGCAGAGGCCAAGGCTGTGGACAGGTGAAACTGTGCCTGCTGCAGAAACACAAAAGACACGTTCATCCATGAGACTTAGCTTCCTGTCCCACTTTTCAGGGGGCATGGGACATCACTCTTGAAGCCTGAGCAGTGTGAGCAGGTGGCTGGTTGGATGGGAGATAATGCTTCTAGTATGTTTACCAGCACCACCCTATCTTCCACACAATCCTGTCTCAGTAACCAAGAGTCTGGACCACTTGATTCTCACCTGATCCTTCTTCCTCCCACCATATCAAGTCCCAAAAGACAAGTGATCACACACTCTGATTAGCTCTTTACATTTAAATTTATTGATTCTGGCCTCTCGACCTGCATATTTCAAGAGGGGCATGAAGAGATTGTGTGTAGTGATGTCCAAATATTTGAGCAGCCATGGTCAGGAGAGGATGATGGTGGGGAACTGCAATTAGTGTTTCAAGAGGTAGATGATGATGACACACAGTTGCCAACAAGTGATGTTGTTATGTCAACAAGTGACAGTGTGGAAGAAGAGGTGGTGGACGATGAAGTCGCTGATCCAACCTGAAAAGGGGCCATGCAAAGCAGGGCTAGCAGCACAGAAGTGAAGGGATCTACAGCATCGCCACAGGCAGGAAGAGATAGTGGAGTGGCCAGATGGAGAAGGTGAGCAAATGCTCCCCAGAGCACCCACGTACAACAAGTTTCCATGCCAAAAGTTAGGTGTTTCCCAGTCTGGGGAATTTTTAATGAAAGAGTGAATGATAAAAGGACTGCTATTTGTAACCAATGTTGTATAAAGATCATCAGGGGCCTGACCACTCACAGCTTGTCCACCACCACCATGCTCAGGCACATGTCATCAAAGCACCCGACTAGGTGGATCGAATGCTTGGGTCCACAATCAGTGTCTGCTGGTGACACAACTGTCTCTTCCACTGTGCTATGTGGTTGGCAATCCCCTGCTCAAGACACAGTCATGGATGTTTTCTGCCCTGCACCTGTCGTTGGAGTTGCGCACCATCAACAACCATGTCCACTTCTTTGTCCCTTTGCACTGTTCTGGAAAGACCCAGCCTTCCACCCACAGGCCCAAAAACAAAACAGGCACATTTCCAGAATGCTTGCTCTGGAAATGTTGTCTTTTAGGCTTGTGAAAAGATATAACAGACCAGATTGATCTGTGGCTCTTGCTGCTGAACCTACAACCAATGCATAGTCGTATGTGACAATGACCATAACCTGGTGGTGGCTCTGAAGCTTGGCAACTACATACCATGCAGGGCCCACTTTCTCAACTTAGTGGTTCTGCGGTTTTTGAAATCCTACACCAGATTTGCCTGATTTACCCTGTGTGTACCCATTTCTGCAAGTCAACTAGAGCTGCCACCGGTTTGGCAGTGCTGCAGCAGCACTTACAAATGACAGCTTACCAACTGGTGTGGAATATGACCACGCACTAGAACTTCACATTACACATGTTTGCAAGGATTTGTGAGCAGCAAAGGGCAGTAGTTAAATATCAGCTACAACATGCCAGTCTGTATTCCGGTAAAGGCTCTGTACATAACAACCGACAAGTGCGCATGGATGTCTGACATCTGTGCAGTTCTACAAAAGTTCAACCAACCAAGATGGTAAGCAGTGATGATGCCATAATCAGCATGACCATCCCTTTTCTGTGTCTACTCAAACACTCACTGCTCACAACAAAAGAGGAAGCTTTGCATGCTGACCATGTGGACTAGGAGGAAGAAAGAACACAGGGTGATACTATCTAGCCTCATTTTCTTAGCATGGATTAGGTGATAATGAGGAGGAGGAGTCTGAGAGGAAGAAAAAGTAGATGCTTGTCTTCACTACAGAGGGTTTTACCATCAACATCTTCTTGTCTATACGGTGTGGATGGTCTGAAGAGGAGGAGCAAGAGGAGGAGAAGGAGGAGGAAATGGAGAGTTATCCTCATGGTAGGGACAGGTAAGCCTTACCTGTTGGGAGTCTGGCACACATTGGTGACTTTTTGTACCATTGCCTTTCCCATGACCCTCGTGTTATGTGCATTTTGGCCATCACTGATGACTGGTTGTTCACTCTTCTCGATCCACTCCACAAGGAGAAGTTTCCAATTTTTCTTTCCTTCGTTGAGAGGGCTAGTAAAATGGAGCAATATGAGATGTCCCTAGTTGAACAATTAGATAAAAAATTAGCATTTGACACCATACTTCCCCGCCTCTTTGTAAATGAATCTCAGCCTTTGTGTCTTCTTCCCTGTAAATATCTCTGCTGCAATTACCTGGTCAATGGATGAGGCCCCTACTTCAATGGTGATGTGAGTGTCAGATCTATTTCTCTCACTTTTTCAGTTATTATTAGCTTCTATCTCCCCTAGTTATAATTAGCTTCTCTCTTTCCAGCTACAACAATCCCGTATGTTCGATGTGACGGTGATATGTTCACTCTTCAAAGATGTTATGGATTTTACATTTTATCTATGACAAAAAAAATCAATGGATAGGGAAGATCTGCACCAACATAGTCAATGTAATCTGTGACATACAGCAGCATAACACGTTAATAATACTATTTTTTTTTCATTGCAGCACTGCAAACAAGGGAGAGGAGTCATTTCAATACTCCTTTGTCCTAACTTTATGTTTACTTTAAATAGCTCAAAGTAAACTACAAGACCTCATAATGTTATGCATGTATTTTCGGGCTTTGCAGTTTTTCGGGAAAATTTGGAGAAGCTGGCAAATTTAAATTTCAAAATATTCTCTCATCTTTGTTGTTTTATACTGAAATAAATTTACCAGTATTAATGCTTTTATGTCCAATGTTTGACTAAGTCTCACTTATAGAACATTACATTTTACCATCTATACCATAAAATGTTATTTAGTGTATATGCTGAAGAAATTTACCAATAGATAGTACCTGTAAATTTTACCTGCAGTATTATGGCTTGTGTTGAATAACGCTACAAAATTACATGGTCCATGAATCCCTAAAGAGATGAAGTTTATTTTTTAAAGAAAGGTGTATGATAAGTGATATATAAGAGGCAGTTTAAGTTTTGACAGTTTGACATTGTACCATCTTTAAAGCACATGCACAGTGATTTTTATTTCTCTTGAAATCTGCATAACTTTTTGAAGGTTACTTTTAAGTTTCATTGTTGAGCTTAAAAGATGTTTTGTTTAAAAAATAAATAAAATGCAATAGGAATCTTAAATCATAAATGTATTGCGGATTTTTCTTTCATCCTATAGGGAATTTGTATGCCTTTTTATGTTCTCTGTTACACTCTTGGGTTTCATTGTCGTATTTCTAAAAAAAAAAATCACTTTGTTAACATGAAGCAGAAAACTCTGAAGGAAAATAATGGGAGGTTTCTTTTGTAAATGTGACATAAAATAGTTCTTGGTTCAGACTATTTAAATTTTATGTATGTGAGTTCTGTCAAAAAGTCAGTGTGACTGAAATGAAAGCTGCAGATATATTTTGTTGCTATTTTATTTATTTCACATGGGCAAATTTTGAAGACGGTTTCTAGGATGAAAATAAAGAAAAATTTTGATTGTTTTGCATTAAAAAAAATGCTATTTTCCTCTTACATGTTTTTTGCATTAGGCAGAATCATAGCTAACATTTACTTCACATCTGAGAAAAATTTATTTTGCTCCCTTGGAACTGTACCTAAATACCTTAGTCAAAGCAGTGTGTTTTATTGTGGCACTCAGATAAACTTGCACCCAACCTGAAATTTCCTGCCAGCCAACCACTGCTATGCCGAGAATATCAAATAAAATTTATTGTGATGTGGCGATTTTAAAGCTAACAGGATAGTGGATTTAAGTCATAATACAGTTTGTATTGAGAAACTTAACCTCAGTGAGTTACTAATCCTAAAAAGGATATAAATACATTGTACAGCTGTTTTATTATTAACTTTATACTTCTTGGAATCGACATAAGCCTTCATCTTTAACTTTATTATTTCTTAGAAGCCTGAATAAAAGCTCTACTCTCTATTAGATCTAACGATGTATAATCATATCAAGTATTCACAGTGAATTAGAAGTGAAATGTATAATTCATAAAAATAAATCTACTTGTTTTTACTTCAATTAGGAAGCCATTTCTTTTTGTTCCTCCCCTTTACATTTTTACCTTTAATGCTAACGTTAATGAGGACTTTAAGCCAATGATCTAAAAAAATCTTCTTAAATGTCCTATTTCAGATACTAATGTGATTTTCAGAGTGAAATGTTTGTATGTCAAATTTAGCAACACTAATCAAACCCTTATTTTAGGAGTAGAGATGAGCAGTTCAATCCACAGAGCATTAGATTGATTTGAACTTTCTGACATTAGCAGTTTCACAAGAATTTAAATATTTTGAGATTCGATTTGCGGAAAAAAAAACCTGACACCACTTTCCACACTTTTGAAGAATCAGACATAAGACAAACATCATTTTGCACTGTTGAGCAGGCTTCCCCACAAATCCATGCAGTTATGAGATTTAACAGATTATCTTACCTTAAATAGAGGGGTCTGTACTTGGGACATGAGAGATCAGAAGTCCAAAGTGAATAACAGCTTGTAAGGCAGGGTCATTTTCCATCTTCAAAGTCACTGGTTAAGTCACTCTTTCCTATAAAGTCTAAGCTCTTATGAGCCTCTCTCTTGTTTGTAGAGTGTTAGCTCTTATGGTCAGCACTGTCCTCACTCTATTTCTTTATCACTCTATCTACTGAATGGTTTAAAGAGAGTCTATGAGCACCATTTTTCATGTTAACTAGGGATCAGCAGACCCGTGGATGTTCAGGTTCATCGGTTTGACAGAACTTTAGTCAAAATTTTGTTTCGGGTAGCAGAACTGTACCTGAACTTGAACTTGAACCCAAACTCCATAGAACTTAATGTAGATTCAATCTTTGGAGGTGGGAAATCTCTCTCATTCCAGAACTGTAAAACGGACTTCCAGGAGAAGTTCGTGTTTGGAGTTCAACACCGGATTCTCATCTCTAATGGTAATGTTAAGGCATCGCCATTGTCACGGGTTTACCACAACACAGCGGAGCCAGAAGACTGCATCATCCAGTTTCTCCTATTCCTTCACTGTTTAGAAGCACTTCATCTTTATTAAATGGTGCAGGTTTCTTTTAGCAGTGCAGCGGTTAATCTGCTCAGTTGAGAGCTCTTGGAAGTTTTACTGCATTAAGGCTCTCAGCTGTTCACAGTTAGCCACTCCCATCTCATATATAATCTGGGCCCTGGCTAGCACTTATCTCCAGAGCTAAATTATACTGCATGATTAGGAGATGGTGGTTGGTGATTATTGCTTGAGAAGGAATTTGGCGGCTATATCTGAGACTGTTGCAAGGTTTTGGTTGTGTTCTAATTCCCTTCCTTCTTCTACTTTGATTTTACCCCATCCTCCACTCTCCAATGTTTACGTCTGCTGTTTTGGTGATTATATTTATTATGCAAATTGTCTCTTCAGAGAGGAAGAGAGCTAGAACTCTAGTGCCACCTATTGGAAGGTAGCAATCTTACAAGTCAATGTCGACCCTTTAACGAGCCTTATCACATGACTTAGGATAATAGCCAAACCAGAATCTCAATTTGAAGACACTGTGTTTCGGGGTACTGCCCCTCGTCAGTGCAAAGCGGAGATCTGGTTTGGCTGTATGAGAGGATTCAGACCATTGTCCAAGAAGTATCGTCACTCCTTGCGGAGATCAACATGCTAAGCATGCCGAGATGAGGAGACTTAAAGCCGCAATGCTCCTCTGGGAAAGGCCCGTGTCACACTTGCTAGAAACTCGCACAAGTCTCGTGTGAGGCTCTCGCATCAACACACAGCACTGCTGCAGGCTCTTGGACCGGAGTGTGCGGCTACATGTATTTCTATGCAGCAGCATGCTCCGGTCCCCGTGCCGGCGGCAGTGCCAGGTGTTGATACAAGAGACTCGCATGAAACTTGTACGAGTTTTTCGCAAGTGTGACACTGGCCTTATACTGACTGTATAAGGCTTCACAAATTTGTGGAGGTGACTATGTGCAGGATGACATCTCGTCAGTGTGGACTGTTATGAACTCAGCAAGCTGTGGAGCTTCCTTCCTCTGCCTTGACTAGACAGGACCAGACTAAATTTGTTTGTACCAGCTCACACAAAGTGTATTTTAGAATTGAGCTGGACAGCTCCAAGCCTGTTTGTGCATACATTGATCGGTAGATGGCGGTACAATACAAATTACATTGCACATTTATGAATCTTCAGTGTATGGACGTGCAATGTTTTACATCTCCTAACTCACATTGCCCAAAGTAGTTCTGGTACACTGAAGCAATTCTACTGCCACACAACAACTGTTTCATTCAGCAGTAGTAGACCGATTACTGGGATATCACATTTCAGCTGACTGTACACACTAGATAGTATAAAAAAAAATTTCTATGTGTCTGGAAGCCTCTTGATCAACACATTCAGCCACCTGAACTCCTGACAGTCAGGGTTGAAGGTGCTAAAGAAGCAGTCAATTAGGATTTATCTGCTGTGGTAGACCACATCCTACATCTACCTACTTATGTATACACCTAATCTAACATACAGTATGTGACATTCCCAGCTACTTCTTTATTTTTAACAAATTTATACAAAAATTACTTGAAATAAATGATGCTGTATATTTCATTATCCATCTCTACAATTATAAATATAATGATGCAAAAAGCAATGTGCACAGCTTGAAATAGTTACATTAGTATTCCTGCTAAAAATGATTGGACTTTCAAAATTCTAGAAGCAGGGATACAAAATAATGTCAGCGAGTAACATTTTTTTCTTTTCTTTTTTAAGAATAATTTAATTTTGTTTGTACTCCACATAGAAAACAGTGCATATAAGTGAGGATTATTCTGAATATAAGCATAATGCCAAGTAGTTTTACATAAAACATATATAATAAAAAAAACTATTTATACGGATGTCATTCTTCAATGAATGATAGATATAATTTGGTTAATCTATTTAAACTCAGTTCATAGTACTTATATAAAACATTGCTAATTTCAACCCCAATACATAAAATGCAATTACTGTCTTTAGTATTATACGCAATTACTAGAAATAAATGCAGAGACAACTCTGATTTTAAATAGATAAAAAGAAGGAAATATTACATTTTTATTTCTTTTAATTTTATAATGCAAATGAAGATGAATACCCTGTAGTGATGCATTCTGGGATAAAATTAGACATGCATATGTGATTATATCTATTTAAAATGCTGGGAAATTACATTTGCTTATAGAATTCTGCTGTAGCCTGATATAAAGAATGTGAAAAAAATATTGTTATGGATCACTAACTCACATTTATTGACTGTCAGCTTACTGTACAAAATTGAGCCTGCTTATTCTGCACTGCAGTATTAGAATCTCCTTTATTATATTGTTTCAGGCATGCAGGAATATAATGATGTGTTTTGACTTTTTAATGTTGTCTTTAAACTGAATTACAAACCATTGGGCTGAAGGTTTCCTGAAATGGGATATATTTGAAATGTGACCTATCTGCACATTATGTTTTAGTTTAAGAGTTATGTATAACTGAAAAACAGCATAATTAAGAGAAGAGAAGTTAACCTCAATTTTAATGAATAACTCATAACAATAGTTTTACATGAACTGAAAATAAATTGTTTGCATGGCTTTCCAAATTCCCTCTAGAGAAATAGTTCATTTGAACATACTGAAAATGTTATCACCCTACTACATACCAATTAATTTTTTTATTGCTTTGTATTTCCAGTTAGATTAAGATTCAGCATGTATTTCCACAAGATAAACATAACTGTAAAGAATGGTTACATTATTGCTTAATATTTACTATGGCTTAGCAGTTGCAGCTGTGCACATTTGGACTATATGTATTTCGGAAATACTAGTCTGTGTGCAAATATTACCAGAGGATTTTATTTAAATTACTCTCATAAATTGGTTTAATAATGACTAGAGATGAGATAATAAATTTGAGTGGAATTGAATTCTACTTGAATTTTACAAAATACATATTTTTTGTAATTCACTTCTGCAAGGATCAAAAAAAAGATGGACACTGGCCCTCATATCTCTGAAGCCTAAAGGGCCTTCCAAAGGTAAAAATATCCTTAAACTCGCCTCACCACTCACATCTCTGGCCCCTTCGCTCCTCACTGTTACTTGTCCCATCCTTGTTGCACCTTCTGTTCACTAGTCACAAGTTCTTAAATCCCTGGGGATTTCAGCTAGAGAGGCAGTGATATGATGAGGACCGGACACATGATGGCGACTAGTGGACTGGCAGGAGAGCTGTGCAGTGAGGTGACTATAAGGATTTTTTTTACACATTATGTTTATTTTTGTATTTCAAGAGACACCAGAGCAGAAAGTGGAACATTAAATTTGTAAATCATTTCTCTGTGAATCGAATTTGCCATAAAAAAATGCATGAACAGGCAAATTCAAATTTTGCCTGATCTGCACTGATTACAGATATATTTTTACTGTGGGCCTGATGCCAAAGAGGGTACCAAACAAGAACACAGTTTGACTGCAAAGAGAGTTCTCGGTGTTATGAGAGCAGCTGTCAGATTCTTCTGGCAATAGCTTATCTCACAATATATAATGATGTCCTTCAAAGGTGTTTAATAGAATTTTCAATAAATGCAAACAGACAGAACTTTGATAAAGTGTATCAGATTCGTTATTTTCCAGTTGAGGAAGTTCAGAAAATTAAGATTTTTGAGGGTGAAAAATTAAACATATAAGCATTGCTAATAAAATAATGTACGCTGCACATGTGGATAATAATTTAACACAGTTACTGACTATTACTGTTAGAGATGGACTCAGGAGTTTACCCTCCTGTCTGAATGTTTATTTGCAAAATTCATGTCTGATTGTGATAAAATTCTGGTGATCGGAAACGCAATTCTTAAATTTGGTTGTCTACCAGCAAAAGTCATAAAAATACCATTATCTTAACTGCTGAGTTTTAAATAGCACGCAAAACTTTATTGGGTAGAGACTTGTTGCATTTGACATGCTCATGGTAAATGGACTTAGCCTACTTTTACACATCAGTTTTTTTCCGTCAGGCAGGATCCGGCTATTTTTATAAAAAACGGATCCGGCAAAATCCACCGACAGATCGGTTTTTTCCTCATTGACTTGTATTAGCGCCGTATCGCGCCGCATGGCCTCCCGTTTGTTCCGTTTTTTTCCGGATCAGGCAAAAATTTTCATTCCGAGTGCTTAAAAAAACGTCTCTAGCAACATGGTATGGTATGCGGCAAAAATACGGACAGAGCCGGATGCTACAATGGAATTCTGTTAGAGTTCGAGTTCCCGCTGCTGCACAAGGGGAGTCTCGAACCAGTCCCGCTGTGGTCCCCCATCCATCTCCGTCCGCAGTGGAACCTGCTCAGCAGAGACGTTGGTCCCAGCGTCTTGCCCATTCCAATACTGTGCAGAGACTTGCTGCTGCCCCTTCTGGATCTTCTATTATAGCCAGTGCTGGAGCAGACGTCTTTGGGACGAAGTCCTGCGTTTCCCCTTCTGAGCATGCCCAGGGTAAGATCTCATTGGAGACCAGGGGTCACATGTTCAGGTACTGCAGCAGCTCCTATTGGTCCGCCAGGAAGGTCCTGAAACTACATGTGTTTTGGAGTAGTTTCTCATTGGTCCTTTTTCTGACAGGTCCTTTAGCTGTTACTATAAAAAGGTGGCATGGCTGGGCTGCCATGTGCTAGTATCAATTGCATTATGTGCTTTGCGCCAGTGTGATCATGTACGCATGTGGCTAGGGCTCGGCTGAAATAACCCCCTAGAATACTGGCTTCTCCCGTGAGGAGATTTGGGTGCACGTGGTTAGGGCATGGCTGAAATAAACTGCTAGAATACCGGCTTTTCCGGTGAGGAGATTGCTTGACTGCATTGCTTTCTGTATTATCACGGACAGCTATCCACACAGCAGTTATCTGTGTATCCCTGTGAGGTTAACAGGACACAGTCTTTTTCTCAGCGGCTCTGTGACGCAACAGGGTTCGCTTTATAATGCTGGCTCAGCGCCCTAGCGTTTTACTTTGCGGCTCACTGAAATTAAGTGAGTTCGTACTTATCGCCATATAGCGCTGTGGCATTCTCGTTAGCGGCTCTGGGGATTAACAGAGTTCGCACTGACTGCCACAGCACGCTACGGCGTTTATTTTAGCGACTCTGCGGGATAACAGAGTTTGCTACTTTCGCCATCTTACTAGCAACGAGCTTCGCCTGCACGGTGGACCCCGGGCTGCGAACGCACCTCACTACAATATCTATTAGGTGCGTTCCACAGACCCTAACAGAATTCTGTGGCTGATGGATCATGAAAAAGATGGATCCAGTCACCCCATTCCGTTTTTCCCCTCTGAGCATGCCTGGAACTATTCCTATTTCATTTTTTGGTTTCTCTATTTCTCTCTCTCGCTCTCTCTTCCCCTCTTTCTCCTCGTTCCAGGCATGCTCAGAGTGCATTTCTCAAGGTTCAAAAGTTCATGACAGATCCGTCTAAAAACCTGATCCGTAGCATCAGTTTTTTTCAATCTGCGCTGGATCCGTCTTTTTTACACTTTGACGGATTGTGCCTGATTGTAAAAGCCTGATGTGTGAAAGTAGCCTTATTGCTACAATATTGCACAAACTACTGTGTGTGTCAGCTGTTAATACTCATCCAACAGAAGTTCTACTCTGACTGAATGTTCTTCCTGTCTAGCAAAAATTTTGATTGATTTACACAGTCACAGAAATGCCTCAATGGAGTTGCACGATAAGACAACTGCTACAAACACATCAGCATTCCCTAACAACGAATGGGAAAAGCCAACTATTAGAATAGTGGGACCATTCTGCTCCTAAATGCAGATGTGCTACAATGTTAGTAATATAGTAATTGACCAAAAGTTTATTTTGTCTACTGTCTACAATCCCAGTGACATGAACACCTTTGTTACTGACTTTTTTCACACATCCAGATCTACTTGCCAAACCAAGATTTAAAGTTCATCTGCTAATAAACTGTTTCCAAAAAAAAGCTGTTTAAAATGTTAAAAAATTGCATATTCAAATACTTGAGTGGCTCACACATCCTACCAATAATGCTGTTAGTAATTTACCCAAGAATCTGCGTGAATCAACATTAATTCTGGAGGGAATCACTGAAATTTGCTGCAGTACAGAACACAATATGATGGTAAATAAAGTGTGAATGCCTCTGAAGTGCGTTGAAGAAATGAGCTGATCGATTCACAGAGGATATACAGTGAGGAAAATACGTATTTGATACACTGCAGATTTTGCAATTATTCTCACCTACAAAAAATTGAGAGGTTTGTAATTTTCATGGTAGGTGCACTTCCAGAGTGAGAGAGAATCTAAAAATAAAAAACATAAAATCCTATTGTATGATTTTTAAAACATTGAATTGTATTTTTTTTGCATTAAATAATTATTTGGAGTAAAAAAGTGTTATTTAATCTTTTTTCGTTCATACTGAGCCTATGTAAGGGTATATCAAGTACTTAATAAGTTATTTTCTATGCTGTAACTGTAACAGTAGAGTCCTCCTTCATTTATTCAACT
>VIAB01003145.1:74431-91733 GCA_009801035.1 Oophaga pumilio
CAGCGGAAACGCATCTAAAAACGCAAAGTGTGCACATGGTCTAATACTGTATGTCCTTTGTGTTGTGAAAAATCCCTCGTTATATAGCTGAACAGTATATGCAAAGTGAATTACGGTATCTTTCTGCATTTGATCATTTATGGATTATCTTTTCGACAAATATATATATATTTATTTATTTATTTTTTCTGTTCTAAGGTCTTTCCAAGCCAAAGTTCGACAAGGTGCATTATCCTGCTTTCTGTCTACAATAAAGTCAATTGAAAAAAAAGTTCTTTATGGCTATTGGTCAGCCTTTGTTCCAGATATGCCTGGCATAGGAAGTCCACAATCTGTGTCTCTGATGACTGTTGTGCTTAAAGATTATTCTCCAAAGGTAGTGACTCATTTTGTCTTTAGAGCAGTTTTATGGGAGAAGTGAGTGAATAAAACTGCAAAGTTAATTTTTTCTTGTCATATTCTCTTTTAGACCCGTGCCTGTGCTCTTCAAGTCCTGTCTGCCATTCTCGATGGTTCAAAGCATTTCCTTTCTGTTGCTGATGATGCAAATGATCATAAAAGAGCTTTCACTCCTTTCTCTGTCACACTTGCTTCAAGTATACGTGAGCTTCACAGATGCCTGCTGCTAGCGGTGGTTGCGGAGTCTTCAGCACAAACATTAACTCAAATAATTAAGGTATATTTTATTTTATGCTATGAGTATTACAACCTAAAATTAATTAAAGAGGTCCTCCGGTCACTGTCTTTTCTCTTTGGAGAGGTGCTCAATATTTGGATTGATGAGGGTCTAACACCTGGCACCCCCTGATGTAAACATTGCTGGGAGGTGCACCGCATAGCCACTGTTGGGTGCTGCAGCTCAGCTTCTATTCTCTTTCATGTTCCATACCCTCACCAATTCAATAATGATGACCTATCCAAGGGATCGAGCTCATGATTTATTGCTCAGCTGAGATCAGCTTTAACCCATAAAACCATACTTAAAGGTGTAGTCTCAAGTTTGAAAGATATCACTTTTCCCATGGATAGGGGATAACTTCCCGATCGCGGACACCTCCACCAATCTTGAGATTCCGGCTTTGAAGACCTTGGTGTCAATGGAGTGGAGATTGATCACGTGCACTGCTGCTTCATTCATTATTATGGGAGTGCCGAAAGACCGGCTGAATGCGGGGCTCCACTATCTCTGGTAGTTCCATTAATAATTAAAGAAGCACTCCCATCATAGTTTTTATCCTCTTAATATTTTGCAGTCCTCATATTATATGGCGCTGTGTACTTATAATTGCTCATTTTGCCCTTCTGTCTAATGAATTCCTTTTGTTCTGTATGTAGAAAGAGGAGGTCTCTTTTCCCTGCATGAATCACCGTAATAGTCCCTGGCAGGCGGAGGAGCGAAGCAGCTGAATCAGAAGTTGAAGAGGGGAATGATTTAGGCCACGTTCACGCTTTCAGTATTTGGTCAGTAATTTACCTCCGTATTTGTAAGAAATAAAACAGGAGTGTAACAGTCAGAGGAAAAGTAATAGAAACGCGTCACCACTTCTGTATTTATCACTCACTCCTGGTTTTGGCTTACAAATACTGATGTAAAATACTGACCAAACACTTAACATGTGAACGTGGCCTTATGCAGGGAAGGAACTGCCTTTTTCTACATGGAGCAGAGAAAAGAGAAGAATTAGCTGGATAGAAAGTCAAAATGAGCAATTGTAAGTACACAGTGCTATATAATATGTTGATATAAAATAAATACCCTGCGCTTCACAATAAATGGTAATACACGTAGAGTGAATAAATGACCAGTACCTTACTAAATAGAGGTCTTCCGATGTTGAAAGGTCCTGTGGCTGTAGAAAAGATAATGAATGTCGTATTCCTCTGTTCTTCCTTGTTAATCCTTTTGGTTCAAATTGTAAAATATAAGAGTGTTTAGCATAAATCCAGATAGCAATCCTCAGGGATCCCTGAGGAAGAAATCAGTGAATTTTGAAACGTGTAGGAAGTGGTCTTGTGTGCAGATTGCAGCTGGTCACGTGATCTCTATCACATGCCAGTGACATCACGGAAGGTCCTGCAGCCAAGCTGCACCTTCCCGGCTCCATTCTCTCAGACACAGTATCGCAGGGTGTGCTGCCACCGGCCGGGACGGTACCCTTGTGGTCTGATCAATTAACCCTTTGGATTGCTATCTGGATTTATGCTAAAGACTCTTATATTTTACAATTTGAACCAAAAGGATTAACAAGGAAGAACAGAGGAATACGACATTCATTATCTTTTCTACAGCCACAGGACCTTTCAACATCGGAAGACCTCTATTTAGTAAGGTACTGGTCATTTATTCACTCTACGTGTATTACCATTTATTGTGAAGCGCAGGGTATTTATTTTATATTAACACTTCGTAACCAGGGCAAATTGGAGGTTAATTTTGCCAAACCACTGCTGCTTCACATACCTAATTTCTTGCAAAGCGCCCGGGTTTTTCTTTTCTATATAATATGTTGACTGCAATATATTACCAAGATAAAAACTTTGATGGCCGTGCCTGTTTAATAAATGGATAAATGAAGCAACAGTGCACATAATCGACCACTGCTTTAGAGCCCCAGTTCTCTGGGTCGATAGCCGTCCCAGTAGTTGGACTGCCAATGATTAGGAAGTTAGCCCCTATCCAAGTGAAAAGGGATAACTTTCAAACTTTAGACCATCTTACAAGGGCTTTAGCGATTTAACTTAGGAGAAAGATATTTCTGATATGATACAACTTTTCTGAATACCTTGAAAGGTTCAACAATTAAAGGGAGAGATTTCTGATCTTGGGCTGCCCTTAACTTGGTGGGCACTTTAGTTCCTATACATTTTCTGCATGCTCATTATTTGCTTTGCAGCCATTATATAATGCTGAACCCAAGAAGCGGAAAGTGTATAACATAAGTACCTTTTAACTTATTATCAATTTCTTTTCCAGTGCCTTGCAAATTTGGTGTCCAATGCACCATATCATCGGTTGAAAGTTGGCCTGCTTACCAGAGTCTGGACCCATATTAAACCATACATTCGTAATAAAGGTGTGTACGTCTTTTTATTCTGAGATATATAAATGCTTGTTGGGCTACATTCACACATCCATATGAGTGTTCCCATCTGAGAAGAGCAGACTTTTTCATTTATTTTTTTTCCCCCGCTCGGGTTTCATTCAAGTGGGATCTGTTTTTCTACTGATCCCTTTTTTCATTAGGTGGACTGTCTGAACTTTTTTTTTTTTTTTTTTTTTTATCCATTGACTCTTAGGAATGTATCAGCTAAAAATGGATGAAACATGGATGGAGCACTGAAGTATAAAGTATGTGTTCAGTGTGTCATCCGTTGTAGCGTGTTATACAGATCGCCATATACTTTAATGGCCGAGTCTGAGCTACTGGATGACCATAGAACATGTTTTGAGTCTTACGATGGGCCTATTTTTAAAACCGATATATGTATGGGTCCATGTGCTGTCCAAAATAAAAATGGACAGCACAAAGGTGTCACATGGATTTGTTAATGTTCCCTTTTAAAGGCAACCTGACAGCGCATATATGACCACAGGCAACATGTCTCAGGCATGTATGTGTAACTCGCTTTAAAAACTGCTGCGGACCTAACTGCACAGGTGACTAGTCAGTCCGGGCCCTGGTTGCTTCTCCCTGCCCAATGCCAAAAATTGATAGGTTTCTACCATGCAGCGAGAGACCTGCTACTCGAGGAGAGCTGGTAGGAAGAAACCACCGGAGACTTTTCCGACTAGTCACGGTGTGGCTCAGTCCCTGGCAAGCTGATAAAGTAGGTTTTTCTTAGAAATTGAGGCATTCCAGAAAAAAATAAGCTTTTGAAAACTGGTTATTGACCAAACCAATGGGTAACTAGTGGAAAAGATCCCCAGCAGCTTCTCCCTCCACTCTCCTTGAGTGACAGGTTTCTCCCTGTGTGTCGGAAGAGATCTCTGTTATTCGCAGCGGGCGGGATGAAGCCATCTGGAACCAGCCTTAGACTAGTCTTCCATGCGGCTTGGTCCACGGCAGCTTGTAAAGTGTTTTTCTCTGAAAGCGTTTTCGAGTCAAACATACCTGACTGAGATCATACCATCCGTGTCTGATACCTGCTGCCTGTGGTTCGGGCATGTATCCTCGGTCAGGTTCCCTTTACTCTCAATTAAATTAAACTGTCATCATGAATTTGTCATTATTGGCTTTATCATGTGTGTGACTACATATGTATGACATGTCTTTGTCACTTATTTCATGCATATGCCATCACATTTTTGTCTCTAGATGTAAATGTTCGTGTCTCAAGCCTGACATTACTGGGCGCTATTGTATCTGCTCAGACGCCTTTACCGGAGGTGAAAGTTCTTCTGCAGCAACCAAGTGTTTCACTGCTGCCAAATGTCGGGCCTGCAGTTATTACGCGACTCAGTGACCCCGACTGGTGGAGGAGCGAGACCCTTCAGGAAGCAGAAGGGAGAGCGAGCCTATATGGTGAGCAGCCACAGGCCGAGTCCTGCTGGCTAATACGGCTGTGCATCTCGCTGGTGGTTAATCCAAGGGAAGACTCCTATTCTGACAGTGATGTCAGCTCCACAGCTAATATTCAGTACGAACCCTCTCCTGTCCGACTTGAAGCCTTGCAGGTGTGAATGTCAATTACTCTCTCCTCAGTACCAAATAGAGAATTATGAGCCATGTTGGCTCTTGATGTTTTTTTCGCTAAACTTTTATGGTGGGGTTGCAGTTTAATCTGGATGTATGATGTAAAGACTCCTTTACAAAATGTATTTTGATCGTGTTCTATAGGTTCTTGCCCGTCTCGTTAAGGGTTACTTCAGTATGGCACAGAGTTATCTAATGGAGCTGGGAGAGGTGGCATGCAAGTGTATGCAAGAGATGGATGCTTCTATACAGCTCCACGGTGCGAAGGTAAGCCCAGCTCTATTCTCTTCAATGTGGTCGTCCAGCAGCCCTGTGTGCAGGGAAAAATAGTGGCTATAACATTAATTAAACAAGTGATCTAGTCCCTTTTTCCCCTGACAATATTGATAAGCTATTACTTTGTGAGATGTGAAACCCATTTAAACTGTCTAGCTACAGTAGTGCTCAAAAGTTTACATACCCTGGCAGAACTTTTGCTTTCTTGGCTTTTTTCAGAGAATGTGAATGATAACACCAAAACTTTTTCTCCACTCATAGTAGTGGCTGGGTGAAGCCATTTATTGTCAAACTACTGTGTTGTCTTGTTTTAAATCATAATGACAACCCAAAACATCCAAATGACCCTGCTCAAAAGTTCACATATCCCATTTCTTAATATCATGTATTGCCCCCTCTAACATCAATGACAGGTTGAAGTCTTTTGTGGTAGTTGTGGATGAGGGTCCTTATTTTCTCAGATAGAAAGCTGCCCAATCTTCTGGGCAAAAAGCCTCCAGTTCCTGTAAATTCCTGAGCTGTCTAGCATGAACTGCGCGCTTGAGATCTCCCCAGAGTAGCTCAATGATATTGAGGTCAGGAGACTGATATGGCCACTCCAGAACCTTCACTTTGTTCTGCTGTAGTCAATGACAGGTCGACTTGGCCTTGTGTTTTGGATCTTTGTCATGTTGGAACGTCCAAGTACGTCCCATGCGCAGCTTCCGGGCTAATGATTGCAAATTTGCCTCCAGTATTTGCTGATAACATGCTACATTCATCTTTCCGTCAACTGTGACCAAGCTTCCTGTGCCTTTGTAGCGCACACATCCCCAAAACATCAGCGATCCACCTCTGTGCTTTACAGTAGTAATGGTGTTTCCATTCATCATAGGCCTTGTGGACCTCTCTCCAAATGTAACATTTATGGTTGTGGCCAAAAAGTTAAATTTTGGTCTTATCACTCCAAATTACTTTATTCCAGACATTTTGAGGCTTGTCCCTGTGCTGTTTTGCGTATTGTAGGCAAGATGTGTGGCATTTGCGCAGTAATGGCTTTCTTCTGGTGACTCGACCGTGCAGCTTTCTTCAAGTGCCTCCTTTTGTGCATCTTGAAACAGCCACATCGCTAGTTTTCCGAGAGTCCAGTATTTCAGCTGATGTTATTTGTGGATTTTTTTTTGCATCCCGAACAATTTTCCTGGCATTTGTGGATGACCGTGGTTTTGTTTACAGAGCCCTTGATTTTCCATTTGATAATCACAGTTTGAACACTGCTGACTGGTATTATCAATTCCTTGCATATCTTTTTGTATGTCTTTCCTGTTTTACAGTTCAAATACCTTTTCCCGTATATCCGTGGACCATTCTTTTGCTTTCCCCATGAGTTACAATCCAGAAACGTCAGTGGCTGGATGAAAGATGCAAGAGTCTGTCTGGATCCCAGAAACTCACTCCGCTTTTATGCACACACACTGATTAAAAGCAAACAGGTCACAGGTGATGATGTTACTTTAGTAGCCATTCAAACTCATTTGTGTCAGCTTCTGTGCATGTTATCAGGCCAAAATCACCAGGGTATGTAAACTTTTGATCAGGGTCATTTGGATGTTTTGGGTTGTCATTATGATTTAATAAGAGAAAACACAGTAGTTTGACAAATAGCTTCACCCAACCACTAACCATGAGTGGAGAAAAAGTTTTGGTGTCATTCATATTCTCTGAAAAAAGGGCAAGGAAGCAAAAATTCTGCTGGGGTATGTAAACTTTTGAGCTCACCTGTACCTGTGGTGTAGCCGCCCGTTTCAGCCATTTTATAGCAGTTGTTGCCCCTTCATTTTGCAGGGCCATTAACATACAATGTATTAACAGGTCTTTAAAAACTGGTGGATTACACCAGTATGTAGAAGTCATAGGACTCTAATAGTCTTCTAATTTATGGTGTTTGATCTGGATATGTGTGTCAATGAGCGAGGCTGCTCATAAAAATCATCTTAGTGCTGACACATTGAAGATATATGTAATGGTTAGATTACACACCTATACTATGTGTATATATCTTTCTTTATCGCTTCATTGGGGGACACAGGTAACCATGGGTGTATGCTGCTGTTGCTAGGAGGCTGACACTATGCAAAAAAAGGAAAAGGTGGCTCCTCCCCCGGCAGTATACACCCACCGACAGGCACTAAGTACCCCAGTTTGTGCTTGGTGTCTGTAGGAGGCGGACCTGGATCTCCCCAGATCCGCAACTAATCCTTTTTCCTTTCAGGTTTTGTTGTGTTTTATTATTCTTTTCCCTTTTGCTTTTCAGATACAGCTATCAGGGAATCAGGGTGTAATTTCTCACCCTGCCTTCCCATCATGCGGCTGAGCGAGCAATGTGGTGCTCCAGGTTTGATATCGGTGGCTGGTCCTTGCCATTCCCCTCCTCACCCCTCTCTTCGGAGGGTTGAGAGGAAGACGGTGGTCACCGGCGGTGACCTTCCCCCTTTCCCACAAGGGGTTGAGGCCGTCATCTACACCATCCAGGATACGGTGTGGGAAGGAGGATGTCCGTCTCCAGTGCCCCTCTCCATCAAGGGACCCTTAGCGATCCTCCCCTTCGCGGCAAGTGGTATCAGGACTCACAGGTACCAGACCCCCCCATCACCTGGGCATGCGACTGCAACAACTCCCCATGCAACCCCGTCTTTGGCCTAGAGCGAGCTGCCCAGCTCTCCTGGCGTTTGAATTTGGTGCCACTATTAAGCGCGCGTCTTGCCTACGGTCCTAGTCTCCTTCCCCAGAAGCGCTTCTCATTTTTGAATCTCGCGCCTCTCCACGCCGGCCTCTCCCGGGGCCGCTCCTTGTGTGTGTGCGGCTCCTTCGGTCAACACTAACCGGCATCTCGCAGTCTTGCTCTCCCCCTCGCCGGCCCCCTGTCCTCCTATCCTCACAGCGTGTGGTGTGTGTTTTTTCTCTCCGCGCCGTGCCGGCTCTTTCACTTTCACTCTCTTCGGCGGGCGTTTTGTCACGCCCCCTCTTCCCCCTTCCTTGCACGCGCTATCTCGGCGCCTCTGGTTCCTTTCCAATCAGGCGCTGTCTTTCTTAGCGCGCACGCCCCCCACCGCTGACGGGCCTATCACAAGGGCTCTTTTCTTGCTCTCATAGCCCCCACCTCTCTTTTGCGAACAGCCTGTGAATGCTCAGCAGTCAGGCCCCTCCCTCCATCTCCACCATGAGGTTCCCTGCTCTTCTCCTCTTGGGAAACTGCTCAGCAGCACAGCATCTTTCCTCTGCCCTGCCTTGGACGCTTCCTCTGCCGGGGGACACAGCTAACTCTGCAGTAGCTTGCTGCACTGGTAGGCTCTACACTCTCTCCCCCTGTTTCCCGAGCCCTATTTTTCCTCCTCCGCAGTATCTCTATCGATACTTCTATTGCCATAGCGCAGCAGGCTCTACCTATGTCCAACTCTGCTGGGGCTTCTTATTCTAAGCCCACGGTGACCCACTACACCTGCGCACGCTGTAAGAAAAAGTGGACGTCAGGCCAGTCCTCGCCTTTCTGTCCGTCCTGCAGTCCTGCCACCATGTCTGCCCCACAGGAACACTCCGACTCCCGGGATGAGAGCACTCCCCCCTCCCCTCGAGTGGGCCGTTGCCATGTCTCAGTCGGTCGCAGACCTGACTAAGGTGTCCCAGTCCCTGGTCTCGGTCCTTGAATGCCTTCCACAGCTCTCCTCAGCCACCAGTGTCCCGACCGTCTCCCATGGCGATTCGCACTCACCTGACCTCGACCTTCAAAGGGACAGAACTGTGAGAGGTTCTAGAAAGAGGACCCTGTCTGGCTCCTCGTCCAGCTCTCCTGGCCCCTCCGCAGCATCTAAGTTGCTATCCTCTACCCATTTCCCCTCTTCTGAGGAGGACCTTGGTCGGACATAGACTCCCAGTCCGGGTCTGACTCTGATTCAGACCAGACCTTCAAGATGCAGGTCATGGTTGATAGCCTTATCTCAGCTATTTCGCAAACAATCAAACTAAAGGAGGACGAGATTCCTGCCCAGGATTACTCTGTCTCATTTAAGCGGGTTAAGCGTCCTTCTCGCTCCTTTCCAAACCACGAGGAGTTCGAGTCCACCTTGTCAAAGCACTGGGAGCATCCCGAAAAGCGCTTCCCAGGCAGGAAGCACTTAGACATTCTATACCCCTTTAACCCCGATCTTCTCAACAAGTGGATCCGCCTGTCTCTCGTCTTTCTTCTAAGACTGTCCTGTCCTTGCCAGATGGCGCATCTCTTAAAGACGCTACTGACAGGCAGATTGAATCTTTGGCCAAATCAGCCTTTGAGGCAGCTTGCGCTTCTTTGTCCCAGTTTCGCTTTCACCTGGGTGGCGAAAGCCATCTCGGCTTGGGCTAAGATGCTTCGCAGTTGTATCTTGGCTTCAGCCCCCCCACACGAGCTAGCGGAGTTGGCAGACCAAATTGGCCATGCTGGCAAATACATTCTGGCTGCTTCCTTGGACTCAGCAGGTTGTTCCGCTAGAGCAAGCAGCAACATCGTGGCTATTCGCCGCATCCTTTGGCTAAAGGCCTGGAGTGCGGATTCTATGTCCAAGAGGTCTCTCACCAACCTAGCCTTCCAGGGCTCTAGGCTCTTTGGTGCTAGGCTGGACCAGATAATTTCCAACGCTACTGGAGGCAAGAGCACCTCTCTCCCTCAATCCAGACCTAAGCGTCCGTTTAACAGGAAGGGCCCTCTGCCCTTTAGGTCTTTTCGTCCCTTCACATCTTCAGAATTCTCTTCTCAGCAGGAGCGCCCCTCCTCGTCAAGAGAATGGAGAAGACCTTCCTTCAAACCCTCTCCTCACTGGAAGCCAAAGGGCCATTCCTCTAAGCCCTCTGGGTCCCGATCTAACAGGTTTCGTTCCAAGTGACGGGTCACCCCCACCTGGAAGGCTTTCCAGGGTGGGAGGCAGACTTCTTCTCTTCGGGGACGCTTGGCTGTCGATGGTCAGCGATGCCTGGGTCAGGGAGATTGTTACCTCCGGTTACAAGATCGACTTTTCTTCCCACCCAGAAAAGTCGCTTCTTCCTTTCTCGCCCGCCAAGACAGCCGTCCCAGACCCAAGGTTTCCTCCAGGCCGTCTCTTCCCTTCTGGCCGCCGGAATAGTTGTTCCCGTTCCTTCAAACTAGCGCTTTTCGGGTCTCTACTCGAACCTTTTCGTAGTCCCGAAGAAAGACGGTTCTCTCCGTCCTATCCTGGACCTCAAACTGCTGAATCACCACTTTCGGATCCGCCACTTCAGGATGGAGTCCTTACGCTCAGTGATCGCCGCGATGGAGCCGGGGGAATTCCTCTGCTCCGTAGACATTCAGGACGCGTACCTTCACATCCCGATTTGTGTGCGGCACCAGCGTTTTCCTCGGTTCACAATCCAGGATGACCACTTCCAATTCACGGCCCTCCCCTTCGGCCTGGCCTCTGCCCCCAGGGTCTTCACGAAGGTGATGGCGGCGGTCATGGCTATTCTTCGCTCCAGGGGGATTCTCATAGTCCCTTACCTGGACGATCTGTTAATCAAGGGCTCATCACGCCGAGACTGTGCTCAGAGTCTTCAAGTCACCCTGGACACCATGACTCGTCTCGGCTGGATCATCAACCAAGAGACGTCCTCTCTAACCCCTTCTCAGCATCTGACCTTCCTGGGCATGGAATTCGACACGCACTTGTCCCGGGTGTTCCTCCCGAGGGACAAGTTCTCTGCTCTCTGCAAGGGAGTCCGATCTCTAAGGCGCCCGGTTCCCTTTCCCCTTCGAACTTGCATGAGGGTCCTGGGGAAAATGGTCGCCTCCATGGAAGCCGTGCCTTTCGCCCAGTTTCACACTCGCCCGTCTTCAACAGTTCCTCCTGTCCACCTGGAACAAAACCTCTGCCGCTCTGTTCGTCTGCCCCTCCCGGTGAGGCAGTCCCTGATCTGGTGGACTCTGTCTTCGTCAATCCTACGAGGGAGGTCCTTCCTTCCTCTTCAGTGGCAGGTCATCACCACCGACGCGAGTCTCCTCGGATGGGGAGCGGTTTTCCAACGGCACACAGCGCAAGGTCGCTGGAACGCCCAGGAGGCCCTCCTTCCCATCAATCTTCTGGAGATCAGGGCAATATTCCTTGCCCTCCTCCGCTGGCAGTCTCTTCTGGCAGGCAAACCCGATCGCATTCAGTCGGATAACGCCACGGCCGTGGCGTACATAAACCATCAGGGCGGGACCTGCAGCAAACAGGTGATGCCGGAAACGGCAAAGATTCTGCGTTGGGCGGAACGTCACGTTCCGGCCTTATCAGCCATTCATATTCCAGGGGTCGAAAATTGGGCAGCCGATTTTTCTCAGTTGCCAGGGCATAACGTCAGGCGAGTGGTCCCTCCATCCCTCAGTCTTCAATCAAATTTATCAACATTGGGGCTCTCCGGACGTCGACGTCGTGGCGTCTCTTATGAACCACAAAGTTCCTCGGTTCGTGGCCAGGTCCCGGGAACCTCTGGCCATCGACACCGACGCCTTGGTGATTCCATGGTCTTAGTTCCAGCTCCCTTACCTGTTCCCCCCACTTCCCTTACTCCCAAGGGTCGTAAAGAAGATAAAGGCGGAAGGGATTCCGGTTATCCTGGTAGCACCAGATTGGCCAAGACGCCCCTGGTACGCGGAACTGGTAAACATGCTCGCGGACACCCCCTGGAGGCTTCCAGACCGTCCAGATCTCCTCTCGCAGGGCCCCCTCTTCCACTAGAGTTCTCAGTCTCTGAGTTTAACGGCATGGCCGTTGAGGCCGCGGTCCTAAGGGATTCAGGTTTTTCTCACCGGGTCATTCAGACCATGATCAGAGCTAGAAAGCCAGCTTCTTCCCGCATTTACCACAGGTACTGGAAGGCTTTCTTCAGATGGTGCGAGGAAAACGATCTCTTTCCTATGACCTTTTCCCTTCCTTCCCTTCTTGCCTTTCTTTAATTAGGACTGGATTCGGGCCTATCACTTAGTACCCTAAAGGGTCAAGTCTCTGCCCTGTCCATCCTTTTCCAGAGGGATTTGTCTTCCTTACCTCAAGTCAAGACCTTTCTCCAGTGGGTTGCCCATCTGGCTCTTCCTTACCGTTCTCCGTTGGACCCCTGGGACCTTAACCTGGTCCTGAGCGCTCTCCAGTCTGCACCATTCAAGCCTCTTCAGGACATCTTCTTTTCATTCCTTTCTTGGAAAGTGGCCTTCCTAATTGCAATTACATCCATTAAGAGTGTGTCTGAGCTGGCAGCCTTATCCTGTCGTTCCCCATTCCTGGTTCTTCATCAGGACAAGATAGTTCTCAGACCTGTTCCTTCATTCCTTCCTAAGGTGGTATCCTCCTTCCACATCAATGAGGATATCGTTCTTCCTTCATCCTGTCCTTCCCCAGTTCATCCTCTGGAGAAGTCTCTTCATAAGTTGGATGTGGTCAGAGCCATCCGGGTCTATCTTTCTAGGACTGCCCCTCTTCGTCAATCCGATTCTCTGTTTGTCATCTTTGAAGGTCGCCGGAAAGGTCTCCCGGCCTCTAAGTCCACGATCGCTCGTTGGATTCATTCTGCAATACTGGAGGCGTACTGCGTTCAAGAGAAACGACCCCCTCGGGGAGTGAGAGCCCACTCCACCTGGGCTGTCGGAAGTTCTTGGGCTGTCCGTCACCAAGCTTCGGCGCTACAGATCTGCAAGGCTGCGACTTGGTCGTCCTTGCACACTTTTGCGAGGTTCTACAGGGTTCATACCCAGGCCTCGTCCGATGCAGGCTTAGGTAGGAAGGTTCTGCAGGTGGCGGTGGTTCACCGACCGACCTAGGTTCTTTCTTTGCGTTGCCTAAGTTGTTTTCCCACCCTAGGGACTGCTTTTGGATGTCCCATGGTTACCTGTGTCCCCCAATGAAGCGATAAAGAAAGAGGGATTTTCTGGTACTCACCGTAAAATCTTTCTTGGAGCCTTCATTGAGGGACACAGCACCCCTCCTGTTTGTTAGTGGTACCTTGTTGGGCCTAAAGGGTATGCCACACTAAGCGAGATCGCTACTGCGTCACCATTTATGACGCAGTAGCGATCTCGTTAGCGACTTAGCTGTGTGTGACATGTCGCAGTGATGTGGCCCCTGCTGAGATGTCGCTGATCGCTCATGAACGTTCTGAGCCGTTTTTTGGTCGTTGGTGTCCCGCTGGTGAGCCTGAATCGCTGAGTGTGACACCCTTTATGAACAACTTCACCAGCGTCGCAGGTGGGACTAGGTTTTCCCAACGACCGCAGAGGTCGTTATACAGATCGCTGATGAGTTGTGTTTGGAATCTAACTAGCGATCGCACTAGCGATCTCGCCAGGTCGTGTCGTTGTCGTGATAGCTGGTGCGATCGCTAAGTGTGGCAGTGCCTTAAGAGCCCCTGTTTGAGTTGGTACATATGTTTGAGTTCTTGTTTCTGCTCCTACTGCTTTTTGCACCTACTAAGGTACTTAGTGGCTGTCGGTGGGTGTATACTTCCGGGGGAGGAGCCACCTTTTCCTTTTTTTACATAGTGTCAGCCTCCTAGCAACAGCAGCATACACCCATGGTTTCCTGTGTCCCCCAATGAAGGCTCCAAGAAAGAGATTTTACGGTGAGTACTAGAAAATCCCTCTATTCTATTGTAAACTGTTAGTGTGATTTTACTGTACATTACACTGAATTGCCAGCTATTCTAAGGACACCTGTGCGTATTTCTCTCAAGTCACACGCATGGTCCATGTGGTGTGCGAGTTTTTCTCGCACCCTTAGACTTGCATTAGTGAGTGTCGGCCAAGATATGGTGCAAATCGCAGCATGCTGCGATTTCTCTCGCACGTATATTACGTCCAAGAAAAAAACTGATGATGGAATCTGCCCCATAGATTCAGTGGTCCGAGTGCTATGCGTTTTTTTTGTTTTTTTTCTTCCCCCGCTTATCCCTCGTCCGTATTCCTCTCTAGTGTGACGCTGGCCTAATAATGGCAGCTTTTAGATAATGTAGTTGTGTGACTCTCCTGTGATCTGTGGGCCATTAGACGATGTGTCCGCTTGATTTCTTTTCTAGTTGTTAGAAGAATTGGGAACAGGTATAGTCCAACAGCAAAAACCCGATTCATCGGTCCCGATTTCTCAGAGGGTGACTGTTTGTCAGGTATGTTCACAATCTGTTTTTCTTTTTTAATGTATATATCTTGTAAGCTATATAACATGTTAATTCATTACAACCGACAAATTCTGACTTCTCTTTTCTGTTGAACAGGCGGCAGCTTTTTGGAACATGATCTTGAGTGGTCCTTTGCCTGGAGCGTTACAGAACGAGCAGCACCCTACTCTTCAGACGAGTGCTTGTGATGCCCTTTCATCTGTTTTGCCAGATGCTTTCACCAGTTTACCAGTAAGCAGATATACACATAGATTTTTTTTTTGTTCTTACAATAACTGCAGTAAAATAACTGCATTTCCAAGCCTAAACTGCAAGCTGAAAATCTTTTTTTCATTTTATGCAAAATTTTCCGAATATACAGAAGTTATTGGTTATCGTGAAATAATTGAGAAAGGAAAGCTTTTGTGCCCATTCTGGCAAACGTAAGACACTTGCTACACTTAAACAAGGGCGTAGGTAAAACCACTCAGAAGGGATCAATACCGTTTTTTATCAGATTTTTGTGGAGCAATAGAGCTTCTGAGTATGTATTAATGTGTTTACACTCTTAGAGGACCATCTACCACCCTAAATTAGGCTATGGCAGCGTGCCCAGCATCATCCCATCATCCCTCATGGCATCATAAATTGTGAGAACACAAGATTTCATGGCTTTGACTAAAAGAGCACTTTTTACAAAAATAACACATTAGTACTCAATGTATATTTATTAATGCTATAAACAAAAGGTGCACAACTTACAGCCTGGTAGTCAAGTGTGGCCCATAACGTCACTCATTGTGGCCCTCAACCATCTGCTCACAGTTATGATAGTGTCTGATAATGTCTTTTCCATGTCACAGAGAAGACCAGTATACTGCAAGGGTGAGAACTGAATGCATGGTCTCTTTCTGGACTGTGAACACTTCTACCTTCTTGACTAGTGGGAACCCTATCGATGGAAACACCACCTATTAGATATTTATGGCACATACCTTCAACATGTTGTAATAGCCAGATATCACAGGATTTGGGATTGGTGCTATGTGGCCCTCAGACCCAAAATGCTTGTGCACCCCTGCAGCAGACCATGTTTTTTCTGACACCGCCACAATAGCCCAAGTGTTTTTATGTTCACACACTGTGGGCTCTGTGCTGGGTAATGAAGTCATTTGGATACTGGGAGCACAACTTATACAATGTTTTTTAAATATACACCAGTACATATATTTATTAAAGGGAATATGTCACCAAGTTTTGCTGTGTAATGTGACCGCACCTTAATGTAAGCGCAGAGACCCTGTTTCCAGAGATGTCACTTACAGGGCTGTGTTTTTCTGTTTCATTACAACCAGTGTTATATTAGCAGGAGATTATTAGTACAGGACAGCTGGCCTTGTGCCTCCTAGTCCAAGCACACCCCAAGCACTGATTAGCAGCTGTCACTATACAATATACACAAGAATAAGTGGTGTGGACTACAACTACTGAACTCTGCTAGAACTGCAGCAGAGAAAACTGTGATTCCATCCCAACTGCTGCACCCAGTAAACAAAGGGTGCTTTCACATTGCGTTTGTGGGTCCCATCGGGGCATACGTCTATATCACCCCACGAAACGGTTCGCATGTTTGCGCCGGCAGGCCATACAATATAATGATGCAGACAGAGTGAACGTGCGCTCTGATGTGCATCATTTTCTGGAGTTTACGCCTCCAGGAGATGGAACTCAGACTTAGTAAACCGCGTTTTGGTGTCCCCTGGAGAAAAATGTGCACGTCAGAGCGCGTGTTCGCTCTTCTGTCAGCATTACAATTTATGGCCCTGTTTTGTGGGGGTGCTACAGACGTATGCCCCAACGCGATTCTCAAACGCAATGTGAAAGTGCCCGAAGTGATGCATCGCTGGAATCAGGGTGCCTACAGTATCCTGCTGTCAGCCTACATGGCAAAAACCTGCTGACAACCAATATGTCAAAGCCAAGAAAATATAAAATTAATGACATTTATTCATCTTACAAAAATTCACATATATAAGATGAGTAAAAAAAAGTGACTCGCCCAGTAGATGGCGCCTCACACATCAGCAGGTATAATAGCACATTGAAAGACCCCCAGAAGAAGGCCAAGTGCCGAAACACATGTTTGAGCTGGCACTGCACTAACAGGAGGACAGCTTACAGGTACACACTGTGCACACTTTTGTGGCGTTAAAAATATTATATATGACTGGGCCTAGTCCTGGCTTTGTTCGTTTATTATTTCACTACATACATTTTTTATCACTGTGGTTTTTGAACTTTGCTTAACCACTTCCAGATATTTCTTCTTCTCTAAACCATACTTTTTAATTTGCTGTTATATTTGCCGCTGTCTATCACCATCTACTAGGTGACTGACTTTTTTTTGGTTGTCATATATGTGTGTGTTTCTTTAAGATGAATAATGATCATGCATTTTTTTAATGTTGTGTGCACATTTTTTGTACATAATTTGTAGTTATTCATCCTTTTTTATTATGAGTACTATGTCTCTTGTATTATTTACTTTTAATTACTGTATATACTCGTGTATAAGCCGACCCGAGCCGAGGCACCTAATTTTACCACAAAAAAACTGGGAAATCGTATTGACTCGAGTATAAGCTGGATATGCATTGTCCCCTCATCCCGGCCTCCTCATCCCCATTCTGATATGCATAGCTCGCATCAAAAGCATAAAAAAAACATATTTGCCCTTCCTGCGCTCCCTTGAAGCGCCTTGTTCCGATGCCAGCAGCTGCTTTATGCTTGTAAGCAGCACATGACATGGACGTAATGTTCTGCTTACAAGCAGAGCACAGCTGCCGGAATTTTCACCAGGCCTAGGTGCGTGGAGGGCCGTGAGTATCCATTGCTATTAAGGCTGGGTTCACACTGCGTTTAGGCAGTCCGTTAACGCTGCCATTGACCCCCATTGTCGGGCGCATCGCGACGCATGCTGTAAAGTGGCATGCGTTCGCGATGTGACGTCATTCAGTGACGGAGCCTCGGACGCGGGCTGCAGCGTCTGAGGCTCTGTCACCGCTAGCACAGATGAACATTCAAATTAGGAAGTATCCCCATATTTGGTCATCTAATTAATCTTGTGTCCCAGGATGCATGTGACAACTTATTGTGTAACTCCCTTTTCTTTATGCCAATTGTTA
>VIAB01003145.1:138096-154239 GCA_009801035.1 Oophaga pumilio
TACTTTTGGGTATCGGAAAGTATCGCTCAACTCTAGTGAGGAGGCCTTAGGGCAAGTGCAGAAGGCCATAGATTCTCTAATCTGAGAGAATTGGGCCAACTATGCAAATTACTCTTTGAAAAGAATCGGAGCACACTGTGAGAAGATGGAGAACAAAGTTTCTCCATCTTCTCCATTCTGTGTGTCTGTGGAAATCGGACTGCACTCAGTGTCAGCTGAGTCCAGTCCGATGATTTCCACGCACTCATTGATTTGCATGCTGCAATTTTTGAATTGCTCTGTTTGAAGACTTCTATTGAAGGAGAACTAACCAACTCTCGTAGCAGCCTGTTCCACTCATTGATCACCCTCACTGTCAATTTTTTTTTTTAATATCTAATCTATATCTTCTCCCTTTTAGTTTCATTCCATCACTGCTCGTGTTTCCATGTGCAAATGTGATATTTGTAAACAGTTAAGTCTCCTCTTAGCCTTCTTTTTACGAGCTAAAAACAGTCCCAGATCCTTTAACCGGCCCCTGTAGGACATAGTTTGCAGTCCACTCATAATCGTGGTCACTCTTCTCTGAACTTGTTCCAGTTTTTCAATGTCTTTTTTAAAATGTGGTGCCCATAACAGGACACAGTATTCCAGATTAGGCCTAATCAAGGAGGTGTAGAGGAGGATAATTACTTAACGTCATTTAGACTATGCTTCTGTTAATACAGCCCAGAATGGTTTGCTTTTTTTTTTTTTGCTAGTGCATAAAACTGTTGACTCATGTGCAGTCTATACCCGTCTTTTTCACATGTCCTGTTGTTTAGTTCTATTCCTCCCATTCTGTTGATATCCTTTTTGTTTTTCTTACCCAGATGTAGAATCTTGCATTTCTTCCTGTTACCTATTCATTAAGCTTATTTAGAGGGCAGGGTGTGGCCCGTGGACCACTGTTCAGCCCTTTGGCTGTCTCAGTGAGCAGACGAACTGGAACAGAGGGCCAGATGTGGCTCGCAGGCTGCACTTTGCCCAGGTCTGGTATAGATGAATCTTTGGTTAATGTCAGAGGCTAAACAATACTTGCCCAGTAAGAGGGCAAGGTACACAATTAAAATGTATAAACAGTGAAAGAGTACCTCAGGATACATGCACAAATTTAGGGTTTATGAATGGAGTGGGACACCCGGATGATCCCTCTGTAAACCCCTTGTCCTGGGAGAGGGAAAATTTGTAAGAATTGGTGCACCCACTGCTGGATCAGTATTATCACTTCTATGTGCATAACTTTAACACCAGCATCCCATTCTTCAAGTCCCTCTCTGCCAGAGATTCAGTTGCATGCAGCACCAGTAAAAAAAAAAAAAAAAAATCAGAGAGGCCTCCCTAAGGCCTCTTTCACACTTCAGTCGTGCGACGTCAGTCAAAATCCGTCAAAATGTGAAAAAAAACGGATCCGCCATTTTTTTTTGGCAGATCCTTTTTTTCCCATTGACTTGCATTAGTGACGGATTTTGACGGATGGTCGTCAGTTAGGTCAGTTTTTTGACGGATCCGCCAAAAAAATTGAAGTCCGTCATTACAGAAAAACGTCCAATGCAACGTTTTTTTGGTCCGCCAAAATGGCGGACTATGGCGGATCCGCCGCATCCGCCATTTTGTATAATGGGCGGCGGATCCGATGGCATCCGTTTTTGACGGAATCCGCCTGCGGATCTGTCGCCTCCATAGAAAATCATTGAAAATGCAGAAAACACTGTCCGGTCTCTCTTTCTCTCTCTCTCTCCTCGGTCTGAGGTGAAATCTTTTCCGGGTGAAATCTTCTTGGCGGATCCGTCAGAAAACTGACCAGTTTTGCATACGTTTTTACACTTTTCTGATGGATGCACCATTTTCACTCTTGGGCGGACGTCACACAACGGAAGTGTGAAAGAAGCCTTAGCCATGTATTGGGCAACTACTGAGAAAGGGCGACATTAGAGCACAATGTAGCAACAACATGCTGGTGGTCAAGAATAACAACAAGAGGGATGTCTTTGACCACAATACACAGCTACTCTGTCTGAGGTACCACAACAGAAGTCCTAGGCCAGATTGCATCCTGGGTTCTAAGAAGTACATGGGAGGTGTAGATCTCTCAGATCAGGTCCTCAAACCATACAGTGCTATGCGAAAAGCAAAGGTATGGTACAAAAAGCTGGCTGTGCACATTGTACAAATGGCATTGTACAAGGCTTTTGTACTGTTTCGATACAATATGGAAAGCTTCCATCAGTTTGAGGAGGTTGTTATCAAGGCCCTAATCTATGGCAATCAATCAGGAAGGTCATGTCCTTGGTACTCCTAAAACTGATGGTGTCCATATTGTGTCAGGGCAACATTTTCCCGCTGAGGCTCCCCAAACTGCAAGGAAGGGAAGAACACAGAAAAGGTGTAAAGTGTGCTACAAAAGGGGAATAGGAAAGGACACAATTTATCATTGCAAGACCTGCCCTAGGACCCTGGCTTTGTGAATGAAGGATTGCTTCAAAGCGCACTACATGTCCATGAATTGATAAAATTTGTTTTTACCTTTAACACAACACACTTTTATACTCCGCACAACTTGAATATACCACCACATTATGAATTCATTCACCAGTAAAACCAAAATCATTATTATTCTGCCCATAAATTCCTTGAGGGGTGAAGTTTTCAAAAATGGAGTCACTTGTGGGGGGCTTCCGCTGATTTGGCACTTTGAAGGCTCTGCAAATGCAACATGGCACCCGCAGACCATTCTATCAGTCTGTGCTCCAATACGTAGCTCCTTCCTTTCGGAGCTCGGCATTTTGCCCACGTAGTAGTTTCCCACCCGGTAAGTTATATTGATAGTTGTTGTGAGTACTCTGGAGGCGACTTCTGAGCCGGGGCTCCCTCCGGTGGTTGCTGAGGGTAATGAACTAATAACTGAATGGCCTTCAGCTGGCTCTGAATGGTATGATATAAGTGACCTGAGTTCCCATCAACCTTGCTGGTAATCAATTGTTCCTCCTGGTCTTGCTTGGAGCACAGCTTGCTTTCCTGCTCTCATTCAGATAAGTGTTTTGCTGTTTTTTTTTTTCCTCTGTTGGATTTTCACTGCTGGTTTGCTGCTTGCAGTGGACTGCAGCCTGGTCCCCTTTTGGCGTCTGGCGCTGCAATTGTGCTCATTTTGTATTTGCACTTTTGCTTTGTTCCTTTGTCACTTTTTATTTGCTGAGTTGCTGTGTGTTACACCAGAGATCTGATTTAGGTGGTAGAGATTGTGTGATCTCAGGTTTTTTGTTAATCAGAAGTGTTGATATTTTTGGGTTGCAGTCAGAATTCTTTACTGTACTTTTCTATCTAGACAGATTGGGCCCAGCGTTTGCTCATTCTATTTTCTGTTTGTGTCCGTGTTTTCTTGTCTAACCGCCATTACATGTTTGGGGCTTCCTATTTCTTTGGGGATTCTGTTCCGGGGCAGATAGCTTTCATCTTTCTGCCTTTAGGTGTAGTTATCTGTCCGGCTGTGACGAGGCATCTAGGATCACCGTAGGTACGCTCCACGGCTACTTCTAGTGTGACGGTTGGTTTAGGGTACTGCAATCCAATAGTTTCCAGCCTCTCTGGTGTATTACTACTTTGGCTATTTTTTCTTCTCAGCTACCGAAACATAACAGATAGTTATATATTGATAGGGTCCTAATACAATGCGTTTCGGGAGCTTGCGTAGGATTAGGACCCTATCAATATCGTTATACTTGTAGGATTATGACCACATCAACATCTTCATACACCTGGTTACAGGTAGGGGTGTGATGTCACTAACCCTATATTATATGCGGTTACACCACTTGGATCAATTGGCAATAATTTTCCATAGACCTGTCAGGGCAGCGCTTGGTGTACACTATCATTGCCCAAATTAAGCTCCATGTAGCCTCTGGAATCCCTAGATCCACGGTACGCGCTGTTATAGACGGACACTTACAGGACAGTGCTAGTAGCTCTTAGAACAGACACTTTGTATCAACCTCTTGATACATTTCAAACAGACTCCCTCCAGGCCACAAGGCTTCTACAGCATTCGCTGTGTGTCTCTGGCAGCTGGACTCTACGCGCCGACACATCGGACTTTTCCTGCCGGTGCCGCATGTGCTTCAACGCTGACACGGGCGGACATATCTGCTCCTATCCCGGACAAACAGCGTTGTCTATCCACGACACGGGCCGGATATACAGGTTCTTCTCAAAAAATTAGCATATAGTGCTAAATTTCATTATTTTCCATAATATAATGATCACAATTAAACTTTCATATATTTTAGATTCATTACACACCAACTGAAATTTGTCAGGTCTTTTATTGTTTTAATACTGATGATTTTGGCATACAACTCCTGATAACCCAAAAAACCTGTCTCAAAAAATTAGCATATCAAGAAAAGGTTCTCTAAACGACCTATTACCCTAATCTTCTGAATCAACTAATTAACTCTAAACACATGCAAAAGATTCCTGAGGCTTTTATAAACTCCCTGCCTGGTTCATTACTCAAAACCCCCATCATGGGTAAGACTAGCGACCTGACTGATGTCAAGAAGGCCATCATTGACACCCTCAAGCAAGAGGATAAGACCCAGAAAGAAATTTCTCAACAAATAGGCTGTTCCCAGAGTGCTGTATCAAGGCACCTCAATGGGAAGTCTGTTGGAAGGAAACAATGTGGCAGAAAACGCTGTACAACGAGAAGAGGTGACCGGACCCTGAGGAAGATTGTGGAGAAGGACCGATTCCAGACCTTGGGGGACCTGAGGAAGCAGTGGACTGAGTCTGGTGTAGAAACATCCAGAGCCACCGTGCACAGGCGTGTGCAGGAAATGGGCTACAGGTGCCGCATTCCCCAGGTAAAGCCACTTTTGAACCATAAACAGCGGCAGAAGCGCCTGACCTGGGCTACAAAGAAGCAGCACTGGACTGTTGCTAAGTGGTCCCAAGTACTTTTTTCTGATGAAAGCAAATTTTGCATGTCATTCGGAAATCAAGGTGCCAGAGTCTGGAGGAAGACTGGGGAGAAGGAAATGCCAAAATGCCTCAAGTCCAGTGTCAAGTACCCACAGTCAGTGATGGTGTGGGGTGCCATGTCAGCTGCTGGTGTTGGTCCACTGTGTTTCATCAAGGGCAGGGTCAATGCAGCTAGCTATCAGGAGATTTTGGAGCACTTCATGCTTCCATCGGCTGAAATGCTTTATGGAGATGAAGATTTCATTTTTCAGCACGACCTGGCACCTGCTCACAGTGCCAAAACCACTGGTAAAGGGTTTACTGACCATGGTATTACTGTGCTCAATTGGCCTGCCAACTCTCCTGACCTGAACCCCATAGAGAATCTGTGGGATATTGTGAAGAGAAAGTTGAGAGACGCAAGACCCAACACTCTGGATGAGCTTAAGGCCGCTATCGAAGCATCCTGGGCCTCCATAACACCTCAGCAGTGTCACAGGCTGATTGCCTCCATGCCACGCCGCATTGAAGCAGTCATTTCTGCAAAAGGATTCCCGACCAAGTATTGAGTGCATAACTGAACTTTATTATTTGATGGTTTTTTGTTTGTTTTTAAAAAACACTTATTTTATTGGACGGTTGAAATATGTTAATTTTTTGAGACAGGTTTTTTGGGTTATCAGGAGTTGTATGCCAAAATCATCAGTATTAAAACAATAAAAGACCTGACAAATTTCAGTTGGTGTGTAATGAATCTAAAATATATGAAAGTTTAATTGTAATCATTACATTATGGAAAATAATGAAATTTAGCACTATATGCTAATTTTTTGAGAAGGACCTGTAGTGCACCCAGTGAGATCCATGCACCCAGCTTTCTGCTACCTAAACCCAAGATAATAGTTTTAGCGTCCGTGTTCAACTATGCTCATTAGCATTATTATACATGTGACCTTCTGGTCTAGTTATTATTTAGTAAGTACACGGCTACTCTGGTGAAATTAAGGACACCCTCTCAGAGTGGGGCTCTACTTCCAGCAGTACTTTACCACAAAACCGTGCAGGAGGACAAGTCTTCTCTTATTCTTCTCATTTCATTTGATCTGAGCGATGTTTGGAATATACACTCAGTTTTTAAAATGGTGTCAATTTTGGTATTTTCTGTCACAATGGCCCCTCAGTCACTTCAAATGTGATTTGAGCACTAAAAAATGGTTTTGTAAATTTTGTTGGAAAAATTGCAGATCAACTTTTAACCTACAGTTAGGCCGTGGTCACACTTGCGAGTGTGATGCGAGAAACTCATGCAAGTCTCGCATCAATAGCAGGCAGTTGGGACCAGAGCGTTCAGCTACATAGAAATACATGCAGCCACACACTCCGGTTTGAGTGCCGGCGGCAGTGCTGGGTATTGATGCGAGAGACTCGCCTCACACTCGCAAGTGTGACCCCTGCCTTAGACTGCAAAATAAAACTTGAACTCACAGATCTGTCTACAATCTCTGGTTATACCTAGGGTTGTACAAAAGATGGCTGGAATTTCAGCATTTGACGTAAAGGGTCTTAAATGGAGGCTAAAAGCCTACCTGTTCTATTACCCCAGCATAAATATTTGTTTTTCTGGTATACTAATTGAGAGGTGGCTTCCTCCCAGCGTGTTTCCAAAAAACATCTAAAATGGTCAGAGTTGTATAGATGTGAGGGAAACCTCCATCTTAATAAGAAATCTGTGCATCGGAATATTTAATTTTAAAATGACTAAAGCATGGTTTGAAATTTGAGTTTGATGTATAATACAGAAATTGTTTGTAGTCTATACAGAAGGCTTAAAGGGAACCTGTTAGGTCCCCCATGGCCCCCAACCTAGCAACATTCACCTATGTATGAATTCATTCCCTGCCGAACCGGCCCTCTATAATATTATTCAGTGAAAATGAAATATAAATGCTTTTTTATAGCTAATTTTCAATGTCCCATTTTCCTATATGGTTCCTTGTGCATTATTCACTACTTTAACCTATACCTTGAGGAGGCCAGAAAATGATAACTAAATACATGGCAGATGAAGGGTTTGTACACTTGGTCCAGGACTCAAGCCCATTACTTTAAACCACACTCTTATTCATGAAGCTACGTCATAGAGAAAGACAACCCACCCAATCCATCCAAAACTACAAACAAAATGAAACACATACAGCGGGTGACATAAGTATTGAACATGTCACCAATTTTCTAAGCAAATGCATATCTAAAGGTGCTATTGACATGGAATTATCATCAGATATCAGTAACAACCTATCCAATCCACACAGGCAAAGGAATCAAATCAAATGTTCATCAATTATGTGTAATAAAGAGAAATGTCACAGGGAAAAAAGTATTGAACACACTTACTGAAATTAAAAGTTAAAACTTCATACAAAAGCCTCTGTTGGTGATGACCGCTTCATGACTCCTCTTGTCTGGAGAAACTAGAAAACATCCATTCCTCAGGTGTGATTTTGTCCCATTCTTTCACACAAACACTCTTCAAATCCTGAAGATCTCATGGGCTCCTTCTATGAACTCTGATATTTAGTTCCTTCCATAAATTTTCTATTGGATTCATGTCAGGAGATTGACTGGGCCATTCTAGCAGCTTAATTTTCTTTCTCTGAAACCAATTGAGTTCCCTTGGCTGTGTGTTTGGGATCCTTGTCTTGCTGAAATGTCCACCCTTGTGTCTTCATCATCATCCTGGTAGATGTCAGATTTTTTTTCAAGAATGTCTCAGATTTGTCCATTCTCCTTCAATTATATGAAGTTTGCCAGTGCCATATGCTGAAAAACAGGCCTACACAATAATGTTCCCTCCTATAAACTTCAGTCTTGGTATGGTGTTTTTGGGGTGATAGGCTGTGCCTTTTGGCCTCCAAACATGGTATGTATTATGCCAGCCAAAGAATTCAATCTCATCAGACGAGGCTATGTTCTCCCATGCTTTTTTTTTAGTCTTGTGTGGTGAGCGTGCCTACAAACCATGGAGGAGCATTACTTATTGGTTTCTTTGAAACAATTGTACCTACTGATTTGAGGCCTTTCTATAACTCTCCACAGGTAGTCCTTTGCGCTTGGACAGCACTTGATAGTTGTTTTCACTCCTCTGTCTGAAATCTTGCGGGGAGCACCTGATCATGGCCAGTTAACGGTGAAATGATGTTCTTTCTACTTCTGGATTATGGCCTCAACAGTGCTCATTGGAACCTTCAGTAGTTTGGAAATGTTTCTGTAACCAATGCCATCAGTATATTTTGAAACAATAAGGTTTGGAAGGTCTTGAGAAGGCTCACTGGTTTTACCCATCATAAGATGTTTCTTGTGTGGCACCTTGGCCGTGAGACACCTTTGTATAGGCCATCAGTTGAACCAACCGATATTTTTCATTAAGTGGCAGGATTGCTTTCTAATTACTGATAGATTTCAGCTGGTGTCATGAGTTCACATGGCTTTTTGCACCTCTTTTTCTTCATGCATTCAATACTTTTTCCCTGTGAGATTTCTCATTATTACACATAACTTAAGTTATGGACAGCAGTGGTTTAATTTATTTGCCTGTGTGTATCGGATGGATTGCAACAGATGTCTGGTGAGAATTTCACATCAATAGCACTTTTAGAACTATATTTACTTAGAAAATTGGAGATGTGTTCAATACTTATTTCACCTGCTGTATAGAGTGATGTTGAGATACAGAAAAAGTCTCAAGTAGGTTTACTTTACTTACAAACACTAAAATAGTTATAACAATCATTCACAAAGGATATCTTTAATTCTTCACAGAGTGTGCACCCTTTATTTGATATCAAGGTTCAAGTAATCAGTGATGGCTTAGTCCTGGATCACTCTTGGAGTTTAGCTTCAGCAGATATTGGCTCTTCAATAGAGTTATTGAAGAAGTTATTTATTACTCGAACTACCCTTTCTGAATCTCTATGTTTCCTCCTTGTAAAATAATAAGGCCGGGGTCACACATGCGAGAAACTCGCATGATTCTCGTTCTAGTCTCTCGCATGAACACCCGGCGCTGCCGCCGGCACTCAGACCGGAGCGTGCGGCTGCATAGAAATACGAGAATCGTGTGAGTTTCTCACATCTGTGACCCCGGCCTAACACTTATACTCATCTCCGGTGCCAACATTGGCTCTCTCTGTGATCCCTGCAACCAATCAGAGCTGGCTTCACGCTCCCAGCTTTCGGACGTATCACATATATCTGGAAGTAGAGAGGGCTGCTGCTCCCTTACATTCCATGAACGTATGTGATAGATCCGAAGGTGGAGAGCGTGAAGCCAGCGCTGATTGGCTGCAGGGATCGAGTGACCCGGGGCATGCACCCACTTTCCCAGAGGTGAGTAGAAGTGTTATTATTTAACAACGTTATGACATAGCTTGAGAAGGGATTGTCTGAGTAGTGGACAACCCCTTTAAAGTTGTCCATTAAATGACACTAAGTTTATCTGGGTAAAGAAGAGAGAATCGCATATTTCTCTGAAAGAGGTCTTTGCAAATTGGAGAGAAGACCTTGCTGAGACACTGGCTGTAATGACTATTCTGTGCCCACAGGTGTTTCAAAAAGTTTATAACATTGGGATGAAAAATAAATGACATTTTTGCTACAAAGAAACTTTGCTTTAGTTTAAAATGTTTCATTTTCACAAGAGGTAATAGAAGAAAGACCCCATAATTTGTTAAGCAATTTCTTATGAAACTGGCAATAGCCAATATGTGGTCAAATATTGCTATTTAGGCACTCAGCAGGGCTCAGAAGAGGAGTGCAAATTTGGATGGAACAGATTGATACCATGTCACATCTGCTAAGCTCTTGAGGTGCCTAAACAGAAGAGGTGCCCTTCCTCCACTAGCGACCACATTTTGGAAACTAATCCCTTCAAGAAAGTCAACAAGGGGTTTGTTGAGCATGTTTAACCCATAATATAAGATTGGGCTGTTAAAGTTAAACATTTATTTTTTTTCCCACTAAAATGTTGCTTTAGCCTTAGGTTTTCATATAACAAGAAGTAGTAAAAAAAGTAGACCCTACAATTTGTTCTGCAATTTCTCCTGAACATAGTGATGCCCCCATGAGTGGCTATATCCTACTTTTTGATCTTATGGCAGGTTTGGATTGGAATGAGCACTATTTGACTTTTGGCGTGCAATTTTGGCTGTAACAGATGCTGATGCCATGCCGCATTAGCGGAGCTCCTGAGGTGGCAGAACAGCAAAAAATCCCCATAAGTGGTATATTTTCAAACATGGGGTCAAAGAGGTCATTTAGGGGTGTGTAGAGTATTTTGAACCCACGAGTGTCTAACAGAATTTTAATACATTGTACCACTGGGAAAAAAAAAAATTACCACTAAAATGTTTTAGCTGCAAATGTTTCATTCTCACAAGACGGGAGAAACGCCATCTGACTTTTGGAGAGCAGATTATGCTGGAATAGAGATACGTGGTACCATTTTGCAGAGTCCCTGAAATACCAAAACAGCAGTAAAATCCAAAAGTGACCTTATTTTGGAGATGGAAATTAAATTAATTACATTTAATTAAAGCAAAAGAGGGTTATGACAATTTTTGAACTTTTGAGAAGGCCATTTTTGGAATGGTAAATCTGCAATAAAAATGGTAAAAAATATACATAATATAATGTAGACACTGCTCTCTGTTCTACAGTGAATGTAATTATTAAATCTTTGTTACTTTTATAGAAAAAGTATGCATTAGGATCATTTCAATACACAGAAACTTTGGAACACCAGCATGGTACTTTAGTATTAGAACATAGCCACATAAAGCTGAAAACATGCGGCAAACAGTGTACAGCACAATATCCATTGGATACAAAATATAACTGATACAGACCTATAGTGTACAGGTAAGACAACATTTCTTGCAACTATAGTTTAAGATTGCTGAGGTTTTTGTTTTTTTCCAAATCCGCTGAAGAAATCTGTGTTCCAGTAACATTCCATTTCAGCATTACTTTCACATAAAATGCTGATTAAAATGCCTTTGATTATATGTTTGTTTGGGTCAACAAAGTCAAAGATACATTACTTATACCCATACTTTAAATGTTCAAAGGCAGAATCTGTGAACTTTTAACTAATCTATTCAGGGTATTCATAGCCCTTATTGGATCATCCTAACCATGTAAGTTATTCGATAGGTGCTGTCATATTTGCGTTCCAGGTTCCTTAGCGGTCCATGCATTCACAGCCACAACCATAATTCAGAAGCTAAAGGATCCAAATGCGCACATGGTATGGCGGTAACTTTTCCAGGCGATGCATTTCAAGTCCTTCATATCGCTCTTTCACTGGTACTGTTGGTAACTACCAAAAGGGGATGGTGTGCTCAGCTGGGATGAATCTTCTGGTATTGGTGGACCTAAAGAAAGAAGAGGGGGAAAAATGTTATAACTACTATAAACTCCAGATCGATGACCACCGAGTCAACCTCAGACCAGTAATGCCCACAGATTGTGGATATGGGTGGCTCTGTGTGCTAGTCCGCATCGTGGACGGGTGCAGGAATTCGCGGACTATTGGCCATGTGGACTATAATATTGCTAAAATCGGTCTTCCTGTGGTCGGTTGCAAAGACAACCCATGGACTGAACAGAAGAACATCTCAAGAACGGGTCCATAGACACAACCTCCAGTAGAGACATCAAACTAACCATTCATGCACGTACCCCGTGACTCAAAGCCGCAATCAAAATCAAAATATGTCTGCAGCTTCACTCACCATTTACAAACTGGGAAGAGGCAAATCGTGTCAGCAAGATTCCTGCTCCTTCTATCAAGGCCAAAAGGATTCCACCCATTGCAGCAGAGCCCACCATGGCAACGGGACCATCTGACAAAATTGGAAAAATTGGCAAACTAAGTACTATGGTAAAGCGCAAGGTTACAAAATCTAAAACTACAAAATCTAATTGTATAATGTGGTCGTAAAAAACACTGTTCTTGGCGAGTCCAGATACTTACTTCTGGCAGCCAAGATTGCCCCGGTCATAGCGCCACTCGTGATAGAATTCCAGGGATCTTCCTTCCCCCGGATTTTAACCATACTGCAGTCTATCATAGAGAACAGACCACCCCACACTGCAAAGCTACCTTAAAAAAAAAGAAAAAATAAGAATTAGTGTTTAAGAGTTTCTCTGTCGTATTCATTTTTATTTCCTAAATCAATAGTGCACATGAAAATAAGAAACTTTGTAATATCTGATCAGATAAAAGGTGCTTCTTTCACCACATGGATTGATCTTTCCTTCTCAATTGTTTAGTAAAAACTGTATTTAGTGTTGACAGATTTTCCCATCACCGAGATAGGAGCTCATAATTGGTGCTCATAAAGTTCTATGGAGAAGAGGAGACACTAGACACATTGTACAGCAAGTTCTAGTAAAATGAGTTACAGTTATCCGTAGAAACTTATGAGCACCAACTATCATCTACTCGCTTAGTAACGGAAAAAAATGATTATTTATTCTCTAAATTCTCAATAAAAGGGTAAAATCAGTCTGCAGTGAGGACAGACTTTCCCATTACTGGGATGAGAGTTGGTGGAGAAATGTAACTGTTTCAGGAGAACTTACGGAAGAATGTCCATGTCTGCCTCTTACTCCAACCTCCTCAATAGAATTTTAAAAGCACCAACTGTCATCTCCCATCTCAGTAAAGCACAAATCTGTCTTCAATGAATACAGATTTTACCCATGAATTGACACTGAAAGATCAGTCCAGGCAAAGAAAGAAGCAGATTTCCCAGATAAAATAAACAACTTTGTAATATATCTTAACGTGTACCATTGCTTTAGGAAATAATTAAGACAATAGTGACTCTATTAAATAAGAAATAGAATCACAGATGCAGTGATGACAGAGTCTGCAATGTAACCGTAAAATAACAGTGTTATCAGACGTACATGTTCGGATATGGAGCCAGCTGTCTACTTGTGGTTATACCGGCAATTAGGTGGTTGGCGTCTCTTACATTTTATTTGGACTCCTGAAGGACATCAAAGTCTGTTGATTTATATAATAATAAAGTTTTAAAGACGTTGTCCACTACTTTTTGATGTATGACCTATCCTGTTGAGGGCAGAGTAAAGTACTGCAGTGCGCAGGCGCTGGGCCTCTCTGACCTTTCCCGACACCTGCGCACTGCAGTACTTTGCTCTGCCCTCAACAGGGCTGATAACTACGCCTGCGCAGGAGAGAGATGCCGGGGAGCCATGAAGCAAGCAGGAGTGCGGCATCACAAGAAGATGGGAAGCGCCTGACCCGGACCTGCGACACCCATCGGACCGGACCGCCCCCAGGTGAGTATAATAAAACTTATTTTTCTTATCTTTCAGGTTACATCGGGGGCTTATCTACAGTATTGTACAATGCTGTAGATAAGCCCTGAAAGGCGGTGGCCGCAGCTTATAGCGGCCAAAACTGCTGACAGGTTCCCTTTAATTCTTGGGAAAAAAAGTAGTGAACATTGCCAGCCATGATGCCAGGCATAGCATCCCTACATATATAGGCTCTGCACATCTAACAAGCCCGGCATACGGCACAAATGCTCAATACCTTGGTATTCTACTGTAAAACTATTTTCGGACTATAAGAAGCACCCAGGTTTTAGAGGTGGAAAATAGGGAAAAATATATTTGAAGCAAAAAATGTGGTAAAATATTTAATAACATAAATAACATACTATTATATGTGGTGTTATTCTATATAATAGTATGTTATTATGTTGGAAGCTACGGGTAGAAGTTGGTGCTGCGGGACCAGTGTGGTGTCTGTAAACTACTATGTGAAGACGCTGGAGGGTGAGTATATGAATGGGGGCACAGGGCTTATATTTAAAGCCACACTCCAGCACTGAAAAATAACACTGGAGTGCTGCTTTAAGATCCCATGGGATAACTATAACTCCCAGCATGTCCTGCAGATCCTATGGCATGCTGGGAGTTATAGTCCACCACAGGATGGCAGAGTCCTTTTTTATGTGCTGTCATTACTAACCTTTTAATTAATTCTCTGTTGTACAGTGTGTCTGCAGGACCTGTGATGACATCATGAAGAGGCAGGGCTTTGTGTGGTCATGTGATGCTCCAGCCCGCCCTCTTCATGACCTCATCACAGGTCCTCCACAGGAGCATTCAGCATGGCATCAGCACAGCACCAAGGCTGTCAGGTATGTGATGCCTCCTGCTGCACTCTGCTCCTGCCGCCTCCTACTTCGGACACAGATCTCCCGGCTGCTGCAGGAATCAGGCGCTGGGGAACCATGTGACTCTGTAATTTGCTGCTCCCCGCTCACTGCTCAGCTGACAGGTGGGCGGGGAAGCGGCTAATGAATATTCACTGCACTTAAGTATCGGGACCAGTGGTTTCCCTGGATTCCTGCAGCAGAGGGGATATTTTCCTGCCTCCTGCAATCTAACTCCACCACTGCCCCCCTCCCCACGTTACATTCCGACCATAAGACGCACCCACACTTTCCTCCCAAATTTGGAGGAAAAAAAGTGCGTCTTATGGTCCGAAAAATATGGTATGTGCCAGCCTGATATTATACTCACTTGTTTATGTTACTGAATACACCCCATGGTTTTAGTCACTGTCAAAACTATGCTCACTGGCCAGTGTGCCCATGATTGCAAAGTTGTATGTCCATGCTACCCAGTGTGCCAGACAGGCAGGACCCAAGTGCCACAAGTGCCAAAAGTTTGCAGACCCCTGATTTACAGCATCTGTAAAAAGTTTTAACAAGCCCCCAGATCATGCAGAGGCTCTAGCTTTTTGAGGTCTGTCATCATGGCATTAACTACAAAGTAATAATAAACATTAAAAATGGACAAGGAGAGTCCTCATGCTGCTCTATTGCGTTTTTGTTTCATAAGTAGGTACTATGATTCGAAACCTTAAAATATTGACGTGGAATGTCCCGGGCCTGAACGAGCCGACTAAGCGTAAAGCAGTGCTTGACTATGTAAAATCTTCGCAGGCGGAAGTGATATGTTTGCAGGAAACACATATGACAAAGGATAGACTTCAATCTTTGCGTCCTCGATGGGTTGGGAAGTGTTTTCATTCCACCTTTTCCACTTATTCTAGGGGAGTGAGTGTGCTGTTTAGAAAACATACTACGTTCTGTGAATCTGATTCCAAAATAGACGTGGATGGTCGGTTTGTATGTTTGAGGGGCAGATTGAATGAAATTGAATGTTTGATTGTAGCTCTTTATGTCCCTCCTCCGCACTCTGGAACAGTGTTGAAGGAGAGTCTTCGGTTTGTGGAGAGACATCCGGGAGTCCCGACAATAATACTGGGTGATTTTAACAATATACTAGATAACACATTAGATAGATCGCTGGGGTCAGGGGGATCATTATGAGATCAGACACCCATTGGGAGATTGTTGGATGAGGTGGAACTGGTGGATTTATGGCGACGAGATAATCCACAAACAAGATTGTACTCATGCATGTCCCTCTCTCATGGCTCGCTGTCCAGAATTGATATGATAATGGGTAACTCACAGGCAGCTCGACTGTCCAGAGGAGTAGAGTATCAACCTAGAGCCTTGTCGGATCACTCCCCTGATATGGTAACATTCAACTGGGAAAATGGAGGGAGGGGGGAACGGGCACCATGGTCGTTTAACGCATTCTGGTAAACCTATTTCAGGCAGATGCTAGGATTCCTGACTTGCTAAAATAATTTTTTGTTATTAATGATGGTGCAGCCCCCCAGGGAAATAATATGGGATGCGTCTAAAGCCTACCTGAGAGGATTGTTGATCTCGGAAGTGAATAGAGTTAAAACAAAGTCTAGAGAATATGGGGAACTCCTACAGAAGGAAGTTGTCTCTACAGAACTGCAATACTTGAAAACTCCGTCTGATACACATTTTAACGTATTAAAGGACGCGGAAAAACAATCAGCCCAACATAAGCTTTCAAAAGCTGCAGATAAACGATATTTTCGGCGACAGGTTTATTTCGGCGAGGGAGAGGGAACTGGACATCTGCTAGCTACTCTGATCAAGACTCAATCTGGCCCTGCAATGATGGTGGAGATAAAAAATAAAAACGGGGAACTAGAAAGATCTTCTGGGG
>VIAB01003146.1:4321-21205 GCA_009801035.1 Oophaga pumilio
TCCTGTCTTTTTCGGAAATCTGCTATTGAACCTTAGTAGTTTTAACCTGTGTCAGTTGTTTTAATGTTATGTTTAAATTTGATGAAATAGTCACTTTTTAAGGCCAAAATACCTCTTTCCTTTACTGGATGCTGGCATTGATGATGGACTCGAGGGCCCATTACCAGTAGCCAATTTTCTCACATTCTTTTCTTATTCATTTTTTGCAGTGGGAAAAGGAGATAAAACAGGATACATGTCTCAACAAGTTCATATTTTTCAGCACAAAATGTATCTCTGCTTTTTCCTTTCAACATCTACTATAGTGACTCCATCAGATTTACTATTGCCTTTCCACACATGTCATGCTGAATTCTCTGTCTTCGAACAGCATCACTTACCATAAGATGGATGACTTTCCATGATTAGTTCTTTTATGTCACCAATGTCCTACCTACAGCATATCTGCGCAAAAAGATGTGCCCACACTACATTAGGATACACAAGATTTAGTTGTATATTTAAGGAGCACTAAACACAAAGAATGCACAAGAAATTAAAAAAAAATCCCATAATTTCTTCTCTATAGAGATATTCATATTTATTTTTTTAGCGCAGTATGTGAAATCTCTGCTTGCAGTTAAACTGGGCGTTCCTTCACAGTTTTCTGGGAGGGGCGTGTGATTTCACTCCTCCCTCCCAGATGCTGTCAATCACAGCTTGGTAACTTCTGAGATTGATGGATTGCCATATTAGCAGCCGAACTGTGATTGGCAGCATCTGGAAGAAAGAGGTCAAAAGCACATGCCCCCCAAAAAACTCTGAATAATCTCCCACTGTCAGGAAAGATTTCACATACTGCACTCCAAAAGTAACAAATATGAATATCTCTGCAATCGAGTGACATAGCACAAAATGGAAAAAAGCTTCAGAATCAGTAGCGCTCAGAGATTTGCACAAGGCATTTAACTCAATTTCTTGTTCAAGTTCTCCTTAAACTTACATTTCTAGGTTAAATGATCCTTTAAACAGGTAGATATATTATAATGAATGTTTTGGATATGCATTTTTTTCTCCATGGAGTGAGGTATTATAGACGCAGCCTCGCTTTATCATTGTTTTTTCTCCAGTTTTCTGTAGTATTTTGCTCTTTATTAGTGGATTTAGTATATGCATCTTATTATATCTAAGTTTTGCGTCAAGTTCTTCTTGATTGGTTTTACACGTTTTCAGATTCATGAAATGTGACTTTTCCAACCGTCGATTCTTTTACATATCTCACTTCAGTTTCTTCCCGGGGTAAAGTTTCCAGTTGATTTGCAATTTTGGCGCAGGTGTACAATATTTTTTTGAAGGATTTTTCAACTTGTTGCAAAAAGAAGTCACAGAAAAGTTTAAAGACAATAATAGAGAGCATTTTTGATTTTTCGACAAATCCATGAACTGAGTGTGCCATCCTGACGAATTTGACTCATCTGACAACAGCAAATTCCACCACACAAAAAAAAAGAAGTGACTTAAAAAAAACACTAAAGATGAACCAGGCCTTTAATATTTACGGTATATGTGTTACTGCTTTCTTTATGATAATGTGGATTACAGATAGGAGGATCTATTCATAGGACACTGGTTCGTCGTCCAGGTCAGTAATCTGTGACCACCAAATGGGTCCCTCGGAATCTCCTTAGCTCCTGGCATTCTCTTCTTTTGAAACATCCAGGTTTTTGACTTCTGTTTTACAGACATCTTATAAATTAAGAAACTGTCCTAGATGCAAAACCACTGACAGAACACTCAAGAAAGATGCCTGGGTGTCTTCCAGGCATCTTTTGAGCCTTCTCTCATTGACTTGTCTTGTAAAGTATAGAGCCTCTTCAAAACCTAAGTCACCTGAAAAAGTCTCGGGTCACTTCTTTTAACCAGTTGATGTCTTTGGAAACCAGAAGTGTTTAAAAGGCACTCAAGAGCCTGAACAGCAAGTTGTTTTCAGATAAAAATTAATATGTTCATCCTTTTGAGTGTTTTCTGAGCATTTTTTCAGGCAGTTTTTGGAGCGGACCCACCCAAGAAAGACGTGTTAATGAAGAGTGTCGAAATATTATGCTTAAAGGGTTGTCCACTACTACGACAACTCCTTCTCAAACTGAATGTTTGCCCCTGTTAACTAACATCACATATACTCACCTCCCGTTCCAGCAGTATAGGCACTCACGTTCCTGGGGTTCACCCTGGCATCTCTTTTCGAGCATTTGGACATATAAGCAATCAAGAGGAAGTTATCAGACAGCTGCAGCCCTGACTTCTTCTTGATTAATGTCATAAGGCAGGGACAGAGACGCCAGCCGTGATAGGGCACAGGGCTCGTGTGATGTAACGTGACCCTTGGGAACACGATTGTCTTCGCCGTTTGAATGGCACCGGTACCAGAAGTGAATATAGGTCTTCTCAGTTAAACGGGGCAAACATTCAGATTATGAAGGGGTTGTCCTAGTGGTGGACAACTCCTTGAACTCTTGTTCGTGTCTAACATAAAGGCTTTTTGGCAAACCTAAACACAACTCTTCTTCTTACTTGAAATAATCCATATTGCTAACAGTATACAGTGCCAAATCCCAGATCCAGAGCCAAAAGGTAGAAATGTTTTGAACTTTTGACTTTCAGTCTCCATATCTCAACATCCACAACTGCTTCTAATGTGAGACTACCATCATTTTATAGACAATCATTTTGGATATCTTATACAAAAATTTGACTTGAAATTATTTGGCATATGATTAGTTATGCAGATTCTTGCCATGTCACTGCATTGTTACCCATTTTTCTCATCACTACATGTCCATGGAAAGGGATCAAATGAGCACAAACAGCTCAGACAATTGACCAGATAAATGTAGAGATCAGTTTATTCAATTTTGTTGAGGTCATCAACTCAGAATCAGATGATGGTTGAGTTAAGAGTCACCCAGCGCAGTCTTCCCCCACTATTACCCCTCCCAGTCGTTCCCTGTCTCTTTTGTTGACAGGTACATTTCGTCTTATGCCTTGGCTGTATTCTGTGGATAGTTTGCAGACCTTAGTGACTGTAAATTAATTAGGACCTTTTGTGTTTTCTCTCAGTCCTACTTTAATCAGATAATGCTGCTACAAACTATCCAAGAAGAAGTATATTGACTCAGTCAGGCTGCCCTGGCCTTTCGAGAACACCGAGCTAAGGAAGAGGAAATAAAAGAACTGAGATTGATCATCTTTATTTTAATTCCACTTAAGTAAACTAGCGGTAAAACATTGCATAGTAATTATAAGAATTGATGCCATGGGTAGGTAAATGGATGAAATTAAATTAATGTAAGAGTCATAATCAGTAAATAGTATCTCATGCCTGAGGATCAATATGGAGTAATGTTCTTTATATTGGCATTAGGCTTTTTTTTTCTATGTCCTCTTTTCAAACCAATTGCAATTTGCAATGTTTTTACTGACTGTACGCTATCAAGAAATCTAGGTAGAGGGATAAGATTAACTCATGACAGCAGGATCGGACTAGGGATTAAGGTACTGTCACACTAAGCGAGATCGCTAAAGAGTCACCGATTTTATGACGCAGCAGCGACCTCGTTAGTGACGTTGCTGTGTGTGACATGTAGCAGCGATGTGGCCTCTGCTGAGATGTCGTTGATCACTTATGAACGTTCTGAGCCGTTTTTTGGTCGTTGAGGTCCCGCTGGTGAGCCTGAATCGCTGAGTGTGACACCCTTTATGAACGACTTTACCAGCGTCGCAGGTGGGACTAGGTTTCCCAACGACCGCAGAGGTCGTTATACAGATCGCTGATCTCTGATGAGATCTTTGTGTTTGGAAGCTAACTAGTGACCACATAGCGATCGCACTAGCGATCTCGCCAGGTTGTGTCGTTGTCGTGATCGATAGTGCGATCACTAAGTGTGACAGTGCCTTTAGAGTAGTAAAAATGTGCACACACCCTTCAAAGTCAAATTGCTTTTTGACTTATCACAAACTATCCTTGCCCCGCTCCAGGGTCGATCATCTCGGGTAGACATGACCCAACTCTTGACATTTCTGCAAAATCATAAGCCACATGACCCTGCTTTTCTCCTCACCATTCTCCTGATTAATGAATGGATACAAACTTTAGTGACACATTTTGAGTCAATCGGACACTTAGACATAGATAAACATACAAAATGTAACCCACTAATTAAAAGCGTTATGTCTAACACTCAAACATGTTAAACACACCACTGTCCTGATTAATCAATGGGTACTTTCACTGGTTCAATGCTTGGATTATCACTTTCCACTGTCTCTTTCTGTTCTTTTTGGAATCTTGGCAATTTCTCAGAGCTCCCGGGTGTCACTGCTGCGGGGAGGGCTGTGCGCCGCAGCAAGGGAGCTGAGAGCAGAGCGGCGGAGAACTCACCCGGTAACAAGCAGGACCTGAACCACGTGACCAGGTAGGAGGTGGCCGAGGTCGGCGCCAGGCGCCGTGGTGCAGAGGAGACAATAGACACCGGAGGGTAGTCAGACTTGCCAAGGTCAAAACCAGGAGATAACGAGGTATCGGAGGGGTGAGGTGGAGGTATTGTCAAAAGGAAGCAGGAGGTCAGAAAGCCAGGAGAGTAAACGAGTCAAGCACAGAGAGCAAAAACAAACAGATGAGAACCGAGCACACACACAATGGGGTCAGACATACAGACTAAATGAAAGTATAGCTGACAAGGAATCTTAGTCCAGAGTGTGTATAAATACCCCTCCCAGATCCAAAGGGAGGCCACCACAATTAACCCTGAGACGGCAGGGCATTAACCCTGTCCAAACCATGACACAATTAAGCTTAGGACCCAACACCAGATTAACTAATTTCCAAAAAAGTATTTTATTAAAGCTTCTTTAAAAATATAATATAGACCATCTAGGTTTTACTGACGCATTTTAAGCTGATCCGACTCTTAGTAATGGATAAATTGGATCGGGAATACTTCCCAATCGCTGGGGTTCCTACCATTTAGACCCCCACCGATCCAAAGAACTAGGACTCATGTGAATGGTGCAGTGGTTGATCATTTGACAGCCTGTACCTTAATTCTTCATGGGAACTCGCAAGATAGCCAAGCACTGCTGTTGGCCTTTCTTTGGAACTGCTATAAGAATGAATGGAGCGGCAGTGCGCATGATCGACCAACGTTGCAATGGCCTTCATGATTGACTAACACACAGCAGCTTCCTTCTTTGGATTGACATCAAGGCTGGAGGGGCAGATACACTGATAATCTGAATGACCTGAGACAGCGCATTACTGAAACAATAGAGTCCAAATCTTAGGATATGTTGGCACACGTTTGGATAGAAGTAGACTACCGCCTGGACATCTGCCATTTCCCCAAAGGACATCACTGAACATTTATAGTGTATCGATAAAAGTTGGATTGATAGTGTGTATTTTCATGTTAAAATTTTATTATATTTTCTCCGTTATGAATTCTGAGGCTATAATTTTGCCCCAACCATTTTGAATCACTATATATATATTGCCATGTCTAATTTAGCTATAGGAATATGGAAAGTTGTATCAGAGTAGCATATTTAATGTAAGGCAAAACAACCCTTCACAAGCATCTGCTCAAGTTTTCTATTCCCCAATTGTTCGCAGCTGGGTAGTATTTCTAATTGTCACAAGTTTGTGGACATCCTGTCCACTGTATCTATTTGATACCCAATAAAAATGTAATGTTTCAGTCCATAAGATATAATAAATCAGCTTCATAATTTAACCCCTGAAGGAGATGGTTTTCCAATGAATAGATCCTAAAAGCCTCCTGACTCTTGCTGACTCGAAACACATCAACATATTAGTATGTCTATATTACTTTTGAACTAAGATTTAAGAAAAAAAAAATGAGAATTTTTTATAACCTGCACTGGGTCCAAAACATATTTCTCATGGTTCTCCAAAGTGCAGCTTGAAGCCCCACAACCTTGATCCGTGCGCCGGACTGTGAATTTCCTAAAGACTGAATGGCAAATACACATAAAAGACGGTTGAGTGGTTTCATACTTTATTTATGCCGCCTGATCTGGACTTTTACGCAACCATCCCTTACTACCAATTGGCTCTCATTCAGCCCCTTTTTTTTTTGCTTTTCTGGCGTTATCTTATTTGGTTTTTCACTCAGATCTTCCCAATGAAAAGCAGCTACTCTACGGATGCAACCTAGGGCCCCAGCAGGGAAGGACAGATCACATCACTGTTATAAGGGTTAAATGGTGAAAACTATGGACCCTGCAAAGAATTATGGCAAGTCTTACTATGGAAGACCCTTATAACCTGCTCCTGTTTTCGAGTTTCACCATTATATATTTTTAGGGAGATTCATCAACACATGATACAATCCTGATAAAGAACTGGCTGATGGGTTTTGAACTTTGCTGAATGTTGAGGTTTATTGTATTCTAAACTTGTAATTTTTTTATTTAATAGTTTTAGTTTATTTAAATATAAAAGAGCCCCAGAAAACTTGCTAGTAATACAATAAAAAGTCTGTAGATGGTTGTTTGTGCACATAAGAAGGAAAATGATGCAGGTGGGCTGGGCAGGAATGTAAAGTATGCACCAGTAGAGATGAAAAGGATTAAGAAGACCCTTTTGGAAGAAAGTTCCTCTGGGGTACATTGTGGATTCTGTGATTCTCTAGAGCACATTTTTTGAATAGAGAAAAAGACTTTGTCAAGAACTTGTCCAAATAATTCTGCCAAAAACTTAGCATGAAAACAATATCACAAATTGCCATCTGGATATATGCAAGTGTTATTCTTTGAGGTTTAGGTATGCTCTAAGAATTCAAATACCTAAAACAATGTTTATACATATTTGTCTTGTCTTTTTAGCGGATGCATAGTGATGCGGCATGAAAATTGTTGCCAGAGTCCTTCCTTCAAAAACAGACACGCTTAACAGTAATGTGTTTTTTTCAGGCCGTACAGTACTTTGATTTTGTAGTCTCATATCTTCTACATACTTCCATATTTAATAAAAGATGGCAGGAACTGATTTTCATCACAATTCCGGGGCAAACAGTCGTCATTGATATCTGGTCCATGTATTTCGGTCTTGTGGTATGTGGTATGGAAATACGCCCATTTCTCCTAGGTCGATATCCTCAATATCTGGTTTTTGTAGCTTAATCATTCTTTTGGGAACTATGCATTTTTCAAGCTGTACTTATTACCAGAGGCTGAATGTATGTTCGTAGTTAGACGGGAGGTAAAAAATATTTTTTTAAAATATTTCTTAGAAATATAACACTAGTTGTGTACATGTCTGGGTTGGAGGATACACAGTATAACAAATGGTTTAGAGTTAAACCAGCTGTCATCAAGCCCTGGGGTTGATAATGGAGAGGCGTCTATTAGACTACCCCATTACTAACCCACTAAGTTAAAAGAAAAAAAAAACACACAAGAAAACAAAGTTTCTTTGATTTGAATAAAGACTCCCCCACATATTCCCTGGTTTACCCATTATTAAAAAAATAAACCCATCAGTTCCGACGTGATTCTCAGTGTTCCCATAATGTCCATTGATTATGTTCTGCAACCTATGGAGCATTATTCTGAGACCAACATTTCATAGGTAACTATCTTGTCTCACGAGTGATGACGTCACCACAAGTGACCTATGGAGCCTCGTTACTGACGTCATCACTCCTGAGACATGACAGCGAGTAACCTATGGAGCAGCGTTCTTAGAACAACGCTCCATAGTTTGCAGGAGAAAATTGCTGAACATCATGGGATCTCGACGGATTAAGTTGGAACTGTTATTACATCACTTATTTTTAAATAAAACATGGGTAAACCAGGGAATGTATGGGGGTGTCTTAATTCAGATAAACTATTTTTTTCCCGTATGTGTCTTTTTATTTTTAAATATGGGATTAGTAATGAGAGTGTCTGTTAGACGCCTCTCCATTACTAACCTATGAGCTTTGATGCCAGCTGACATTACAAAGCTAACACCATCCCCGTAAACCTTTACCTCGATTGCCACTGCAGTCGGCTAAGGGCTTTTCTTATTAGGCTGGGAAGGGTACAATTTCCATGGACCTCCCCAGTCTATTAATATCAGCCCCACAGCTGTCTACTTTGCTTTAGTTGGTTATTAAAAAAAGGCGAAGACCCCACATCATTTTTTTGGGGATCTCCCCATTTTTCATAACCAGCAAAGGCAAAGTAGACAGCTGGGGGCTGATATTAATAGGCTAGGAAGGTCCGTGAATGTTGCCCCCTTCCTGCATAATAAGATAAGCTCATAGCTGTCTGCTTGCCCTTGGTTGGTTATTAAAAATAGGGGGCACCTCATGTAGTTTTTTATTTATTAGCAATTAAAGTAAAGGCACACCTCCACTCATCAACTTATTATTATTTGTTTTTATTTTTTTTTTACTCTATTCTTTTAAACAATTCCTTTATCTAGATTTATTTTCAGGGCAGTTGTACTTCACATACCCCGTTTGGCTTTCCTTTGCAGTCCCTTTGCATGTAGTGCGACCATTTTATAGCTATTTTACAACATTGAAGTTTGGGACCCCATTGACTTATATGAGGTTCAGGTCCTGGGTCAAGTTCTGGTACACAAACCAAATTTTGGAATAAAGTTCGGCCAAACACAGTGAATTTGTACATCCATGGGTCCACTCATACCTACTGCCGATGTGTCTGTTATAATCACATACAGCTCTGCAGTGAGATCGGGTGAGCAGAGAGCGGTCATTTCCAATCACACTGGTAACTCTCCCTTATATTTAAAATAATCTCTTGAGGCAGAACTATCTTCCGGGCAGCATCCTCCCCATTGGTAATTTATATAAAGTGATAAAAGATGATTTCTCAACAAGGCTTCTGATATGAGGCATACAGATATCCATATTAGTTTAGATAGGTTAAATGTGGTGACAGGTACCCTTTAATAGCGACTTATGACAGTTTCCAGTGGTATTGCCAAAGTGTTTGTCTAGAGTGGAAGTATTGTCGTGTCTGAGGTCATGGTTGACAGTGTTCAGGCAACTTGATAAGACAGAAACAGGGCAAGTTCCTATCAAAGGAAAAACTAGTAATATGACTAGTTAAATTTTAAAAATATGGAAAGTCAGGTGAGACGAGGAGAAGCACATTAGCTGCATAGATAGTTACAGTGGTCTTCACCCCATAATCTAGCTAAAAGTGAATTATACCAATCCTGTTAGCAGACTTGCTGTAAAAGTAAGTTTGTTTTCACACAGCCAAAAGGATTTTGAAGATGTTAACTTCTCTTTGACTGTATCATAGACTAAATGTTCATTCCGGTGGGCCACACTTTGCATTGATGTTTTAGAATGTCTGTGCAGAGTAAAGTGAGCAACTTGCAGGAGATTGTGCGTCTGTGAGTCTAGATGAGTCTAGAAAGCCAGCTGTCAGACACAACCAGACACCCCACAGAGAGCGCAAACATGATTTATCACTTTGGTTGCTTTCTTGATTACTGTATACATAGTGCCGAACCACTGTTTGTATATACAGAGTACGATGTACTGATAGTGCTTCCTCCTCCGGACCCAGGGATCATGTGTTCACTGGGTGTTGAACAGGAGTAGAAACTGCTAGGTCTAAGGAAAGCCAGTGAGCTCTGCTGTGCCGGCAGAAGGCTGAATTTCTCCAATAACTGGGGCTAAAATATCATCCTGGTTATAGGGAAAGCAGTAATGAAAAGAATATATTAATATATTGAAATGACCAAAAAAGTTTTTTTTAATTTTATGGGGGGCAATCTCTGTTAAACAAATGAAAAAATGAATAAATTAAAAAATTAAAAATATAATATGGAAAAATAAAAAAAGAGATACTGCCAGTCAGTATTTCTTTTTTTAGCCCCACCCTTTCAAGAAATATCCAGTATATGTCCATCACATATAAAATAGTTTCTATGGAAAGGGGAAAGCAATTTAAATTTTTTGTAGCCGTCCTTTGTGGTCGTGAAAAAAATGTAGAACATTGTGAAAACTAGACACGTATTTCCTATATTATTTTCCACTGATCATATCAAAAAAAGAATATAGAAATGACATAAAAATTAAGACATATGTTTCTTTAAAAGAAGAAACAAATTTATTTAAGTATCCTGATGAGAACATTTGTCGAGCCACCAAAAAAACACATGTATGATAAAATGTGAAAAATTAGCTGGTCAAGAGCGGGGGAGAATGGCCACATTTCGGTTGTGAGCTGACTATTCATTTTTCTCTGTGTCTGAGCTCCTCTGAAGCATCCTGTTCTTGGAATATTAAGTACACTAATCTATTCCTAAAGAGGAAACCCAAAAACATAGTGCAGTAAGCCAAGTACTTGGATGATCTCTGTCTGTATTTATCCTCCCTAACACTTTACGAATCTTGGCAGGCATGTTTATTGGGGTCTCAGGCAAAATTAGGAACAAATTAGCCTCCGTGGAGATCAAATTGTAGTTTACACTGAACCATTTTGTTAGTTTGAAAAAACATATACGGTATATATAAACGAATGGATGCTTTTCTAGATCAGCCTTAAAAAACTATATTGGCTTTTAAGGGTTTTTTATGTTAATTCTTTTTGCTGAAGTTTTTCTCTTATTATTTATGAAACAGGTAAGGACTGAGTATTAGGCACAGTTTTTTAACTTTAAATATTTTATTGGGTTTTAACAACATTGATATGAAAAACAGAACGTTCCAATTATGGTCAATATTACCAATGAAAAAGTCGACGGATGTTGATATTAAGTTATCGCTAAACATTGGAATATAACTCTAATCATTTTGGTGAGGTATTAATATAAGCTCTTGTATGAACCAAATAATTATGAGTGTGCTAGAGGAATATGAAGAGGAAAGGAAGGCGGAAAGAGAGAGAATGGGAAGGAAAGAGATGTGGGGGACAAGGGAACAAAAAACATGATTTACTGAAACCAGGACTTCAGAGGAGACCACATCTACCACGACATTCTATATTAAGTAGTATTTTCCGACAACCAGATTGCCAGGTCATTCCCCTTACTGAATAATATCCAACATGTCCATTGGCGATGAAAAGCTTTGAAGCGTTTGTTAACATGTACAATCATGTTTTCCATATCTCAGGCAAAGTTAATTATATTTATTATTTAGGCCAACTAATTGGAAAGTATCAAAGGAGCAATTCCATATTCATACCTAAGCCTAATACAGATGGTCAACTATTGGACTCTGTTTACACTTAGGTCTTTATGCCAGTTCTGATATCAGGTTATCTTTACATCCCTATGAGTGTTAAAGAGAACCTTTCGCTTGCTCAAAAAATTATGAATTGCTTAGAAAAATCTCTGAGTTTTCCTGATTCTGCTACGTTTTTATTTAGTTTTACTCTGAGTCGCTCCATTGCAGAGATAGGCAAATTGATTTCTAGATCAGCTGATGAGCTGTGATTGGCAGCATCTAGGAAAGAGGGGTGAAAGCAGAAAACTCTGGAGAAACACCCAATTGGATTGCAAAGCAGAGATTTCTCATACTGCGCTCCTAAAGTAGCAAAAGTGAATATCTCTGCAATGGAGTGATACAGCTTAAAGCGGAAAAGAGTGACAGAATCAGGGGAACTTGGGAATTTTTACAAGGTATTTGACTACAATTTTGAGATTGTGACAAGTTCTCTTTATTCACAGGAGTGCATAAACAGATTCAGGGTCGGTTCACATGAGCATATAAAAAAATTAATCAGAGTTTAATCCAAAAAAGACTGACAATTTTTTTTCTCACTTGTAATCCACATGCAATATATTTTTTTTATAGTAGCAGCTGTTAATAATTTAATAGGCCATTTACAGTTTGTACAGTTATCTTATTCTTTACCTATGATAAAGAAATGCAATGTATCCGTAAAAATGGGCTTCTATACTTTGGCTTCGTATGGGATCCAATTTTTTTCTGCACACCCATAGACTTGGATGGGTGAACCTAATCCAATTTACGAATGACACTAGTGCATGCCCTTCTGGACGGCCCCCATTGAATTACATTGGTCTGAGCGCTGTCCATGTTTTCTATGGGCTGTACTTGGAATGAAAGTATGGCTGTGTGCACAAGTCGTAGCTTTCAGTCTACATGTAGGAGCCTATATGATTCGGAAATTCAGAGTTATAAATGACGACTAAAGCACTTATTAAGAAAATAAACAACACTGCTAATTACCCTATATGCATCTTATGTGAAAGTTACAAACCCTAGAATTCTTCTAGAATATTGGGAAATGATCTCTGGCTTGAAAAAAACATGATATAGATGCCAAGGTCTGAAAAAGAACCTGTAAGGTCCCCAACCCATAGTTTAGTGGTATGCATGCAGATTTATTTAATTTTATAAGAAGTCTGATTTGGATTAATAATTCTGCAATCTTTGAAGAATATACTTGCATCCTGCAGCTTTGCGTATGCTAATAACGAAGGACTTCTCCATGGTAGCGGCATCTCTCTCACTCCAGATTAGTCTTGCCACAGATATCACCTTGCTGGGCGTGATTGACAGTCTGGGTACAATACTCAATACGGTAGGAGCGTTATCCAGGTGTCATAGTTCGAACCCTTGAGCCTTTGCTTTGTGGTTTGCGTCTCAGTCCGCCAAGCCACAGCAGATACACCTTTTTTTCCGAGTGTTTAGTTTTTGTTATCCTTGCTTCAGTCTTTTTAGGGTAACAGGTTTTTTTATGTACTCACTTTTCTGCCTTATCACCTTTTGAGTGCAGCTTTATATACTTTTCCCCTGCTGGTATTTTCTGCTGATAATAGTCTCATTTGGAGGTCCAGCTATAATGCTGTAGTTTAAGCCAGTTAGTGAAAGATCAGCTAGGGTTCATCGTTCTGCTGTTTAGGTTCTTCACCTTGCATCTATCTTCTGTTTCTTTATAGCAAGTAGGTGACATATTTTCTAACATTACATACTTAATCCTTTATTTTGTATTTCATGGTTTGTTTTACTTACTCTGGAATCTCTTTCTATTTAAGCACACTTAGCCTTCTGTAAGTGATTTGCACTCTGCTCTGCCCTCCGGTTCTTTAGGAGGAACTTGAAGTGCTCGATGGCCTTTCAGGCAGCATAGGTTTGAGTTGCCATCATCTAGTCTGTGGTAGGGCTGTCTCAGCTCATGCAGGAGCCACTAGGGACTGCGGGGTCAGGATAACAAGACTGTACAGGAACTGGCAGAGTCAGTTGCAGTTTTTTTTAGTGTGTTACCAATTTTCCACTATCATAACAGCAGGATATCAAATTATAGAAATGTAGATGAATATCATTATAAGAGTGTATTGGACAGTTAGGGGCCCTGACTGCTTCATGTTAAAGCAGATTTTGAATGTTAATAAGGAGTCAAAACTGAATTCAGTTTTGCCAGTTTAGAATTTTTTCAGGCATTAAAATACCAACTTCGTTATTTTGAAACTTTCACCTTTCAAAAATGTCTGCAGATCTGTGTTTACGCCACTGAAGGAGCGTCCTTTCATCCAAAGTGGAGATCTACTAAGAGCAGTTCCCACATCGGGAGCTCAATGTGACATTTATTACATGTTTTCTCATTCAATTCCAGTAAAATTAATCAACCGCTATCAGTTGCTACATATTTTAGCTGCCCAGTATATGATAGTCAACTGATCGCCAGCAGGGTCTCATAAAGAAAATGTAATTCTTTCTAAAAACTTTTTCCCAATGATGCTATTTCATTTTTTACCTATTTCTCTGTCACACAGATGAACCCAGCCGATGTTATTTCCATGATGGTGATGGCGTCTGTGAGGATTTTGAAAAGATGACAAGTATCAAAGATTGTGGGGTATACACTCCAAACGGATTCCAAGATCAGTGGGCCTCAAATGTCACCGTGTCACACCATAGCGATCAAGAGTGCCCAGGATGGGTAGTTATTGGTCAGCCTGCAGCTACTCAGGTAAGCAATCAAAAATCGCTGTCCCCATTGGGTCTCACAATCTAGATTCCCTACCAGTATATCTTTGGGAGAAAACCGGAGAAACTCACGCAAACACGGGGAGAACATGCAAACTCCTTGCAGATGTCTTTGGTGGGATCTGAACCCAAGACCCCAGCGCTATAGTGTTTCCTACTGAGCCACTGTGCTGCCCAAACACCATAGATTAATTATATACAGTGAACCAAATAAATTAATTATACATAAAAACCTGTAGAACTTTGAATGTTTTTCAGAATGTTTTTATAAATTATTTTTTGATACCAAAATAATATCAATAAATGTAAACGCATTATACTTTGTATTGTGTCTTGGACCCTTGATTTTTATGATCTGAAGAGTTGTGTATTGGGACAGATAGTATTATGCTGTACATACTATACCGTTTATACTGTACTATATTTTGCCAAATATTTTTTATGCCCCTAACCAGTTCCCTTTCAAATGAGTAAACTTTAATTAATGAGATTTTTGTGGTTTTAATAACAGTGCACAATCAGTCCATGAATTGTCAGGTGATGGAAAGGAAAAAGTAAGAACATGAGCTAGAAGAGGGTATTTACCAGCAAGATAATATGGGAAAATGTGTGCAAATTAGTTTTCCACCAAAGGAAAGAAATTGTCCTTTTTAGTTTCATCTTCCCTATAAGTCAATGTCCTAAAATTGCAACCGGACTAAGGATCAAAACAGAAACTCCTCTAAAAAGCTAAATACATAGAAGGGTGTTGGTTGGCGGAATGAGAGGTGTTGTAAAAGGGAGTCTGTCATCAATTGTCTAAACCCCCAAACCCAACAGGATACATGGCTGTGTAGTAGAGACCAGTGTATCGATCCTCGGCGGATTGAGTTTGAGTGAAATTTTGTGAAATTTGTTGTTTCATATGTGTTTGAACACCTAAAGATTCCATCCAAAGTTCGTAAGAAAATTTGCCCCACACCATTTCCCACACTGTTAAAGCATCAAAGAGCAGGTTAACATGATTTTGCGGTGCTGCACAGGCTATGACACCTTATGGATTATCACACCTTGTACAATGGTGGTTCGTATCAGGGCCATCACTGATCAGTGGTTCCTAGTGGAGCACAGTTTGTATGGTAGAGTAATTTCCCATCTCCAGAGTCACTGTGTAAGTCTCTCTCTCCTGTAGAGTGTAAGCTCTTATGGTCAGTGGGGTCCTCTCTCTCCTGTAGAGTGTAAGCTCTTATGGTCAGTGGGGTCCTCTCTCTCATCTGTAGATGTAGATTGTAAGCTCTTATGGTCAGTGTGGTCCTCTCTGTCTCTCTTCTCCCGCACATGTAGTTTCTGAGCAATTACAAACTTTCCAGTACTGAAATACCATATGAATCTGTACACTGCCAATCAAATTTTTGGACATAATTTGGCAAAGCCTGTTATCTAGAATATTAAAAAGATCCGCTCATTTCTGTTTGGATTTTGAAAATGCAAGGTAATGGATAACTGTATGGCCGTATCTTTATTCTTGAGAGGCTGTTCGATTAAATTGGTGTTAGATTTGTGAATAACCCCTGGCGCCACCCTCTACTCTTTGATTGACACCTATGGCAGCAGATGGTGGAGCTGTCAATCAAGGAGAGGAAGGGAGTGACTAGTAAGACTGCACTTTTTCATCACTGGAGCAGCACTTTGGGGCAATACAGAAATCTATCACCCTGTATTTTCTAGTCCACCACGACTATATATTCAGTGGGGGGGTATAGAGTAGATGACAGATTCCCGTTAGTAGGTAGACATTCACTCAAGATGATCCATGTTCCTGCCGGTAAACAGTTGCATGTGAATATTCAATCCCGTGTCCTTATTTATAAGGCGTCATGCTTTCCCGCTTTCTTTGCTTTGCTTTAGTGGATTGTCAATAAGGAATAAATCTTTGTAGTGTTTTCTCCAATTTTATGTCCTGACTGGCACCTTCATCCTATCTTGATACACACTTATTCTTTGGACCTTGTGTTCTGGAATAACTGTCTCGTAGGCTAAACATTAAATTGACGGCTCACCTTTACTTTCAGATTGGGATTTGCATTTACAACTTCTCTCTAATATGTAGCTATTATCTGAATTGATTCCTTTACAAGCGGCAGCAGTTCCAGTAAGACAGCAGGTGTAGGTAAATCAAATTCTCTGTGGCTACGCTTCCCTTTGCCGGCTTATGGCACTCGTATTTGGCCAACGAGGAACCAAAGGGACTTCATGATGACGACATTCTTTTGATAAGTTTCTGCGGAGTAGATGTGGAAAATTTGTTTTACCTAATTGTTTACAGAAATTTAATGAAATTTAGCAAAGTTGTAAAAGGAACCAATTGGACAGTAGATACTATCTAGAAGCTCCTATCTATCTAGAAGCTCCGTGAACTTTCCCTTTTAATATTCATCTCGTTCTTCTTCCAGTAATAATTTCACATTTCTGAATGATCCAGCACTTCCACTCACCCCTCCCCAGATTAATCTCTGAACTATTGCATTGCTGGACATGGCTACGTTTCTTGTTAAGAGATTCTCGTCATGGAATAAACACCTTCGAGGCCAGATGGTTGAGTTGTTAGTTTCTCTCCACTGGTGACCTCACAAGCAGTAGAGAAGGCTCCAAAATGGTTGAAAACAATGGAAATGACATCTGTCGTCCAGCTGCGAGTTTGTGTATTTGCAACATGGACATATGTTTCTGGAGATTTCTTGTATGGAACAAACAAGGTATTAAATATTGCAAAGGTTTAAAACTCTACGAATATCATTTTTTAAAATGTTTTCCATTTTACGCCTACCATAAAAAAATAATGGTACCAACAATATGCTAACCTAAAAAGCAAGGAATACAATCAAGTACAGTGGGTACAGTAAGGTAAAGAAGAACC
>VIAB01003146.1:133440-156672 GCA_009801035.1 Oophaga pumilio
GATGAGCTTCAAGAGGTAGTCACCGGAAATGGTCTTCCAACCATGCAACTGGAGCAGTTTTAGGAGCCCCAGTACAGGGGGAAACCTATTGTGCCAGCTATCACTTGCAGAGCTAATCTGGCTCTACTAGGACCCAGAAGCTCTACTATGCCAGCATAGACCATGTGATCTCCAGTTCATACAGAAGTTAATGCTTCTATTCGCTACCGGAGATCCAACCTGCTCCTTCTCCTGCAATGAATGGGCTGAACTGTAGTTCAAGGCTCAGCCATTGTTTAGACTGATCAGAAGCAGGCCTAAGGGTCCGGACAATCCTATAAATGTCCATCCCATATAAACTTTTTATACTTTCCAGTTACACATGAACATGCCATTAGGTGGTAAATTTGTTTCTGATCAAACAAGAACCTGACTAGCTGCAATCCTAAAAATGCTGGCCAGCGCCTTCCATTGTAATTACTGCAAATTACCGTATGTCAAGTAGCATGGTCTTCGTACTCAGTGAAGAAGATCTTAGCTCTTCGTTGTATGTTAATATTACAGGGAAATATTCTGCGTATTAATTGGTCATGTATTTTCCTTCCCATTATTAATTCCTGGAGAATAAGGGATAGCTGGATCTAATTTATCTCTGCCTCTGACTGTTATATAATAAATTGTATTTTTTTTATATAGAAAATTATATGCACGGGAAGAAAGGAATGGTATCCACTCGCAGATCTTCACTGTATCAAGAGGTGTGAGGTAAGAAGGCTATGACAGATGAATAATAATTTATATGTAACACACTCTGAAGACTAAAGGCTCGTTCACATTAGCGGTCAAATAATCAATCTCATTCTCATCCAGGATTGTTTCTCACTTGTCATCCACTTACAATCCGTTTTTTTACACAGCAGATATTAACCATTTCCTATACTTGAGAATCGAAACGTATCCGTAAAAATCGGATGCCACTCTGATGCTACATATGGCACCCATTTTTTTTTCTTTCACCCGTCAGATTTCGGAGTGAAATTGCAGCACGTCAAATAGAGCTGAGAGAAAAACTGCACGGCCTCATTGAATAACATTGGTCTGAGAGCAGTCCCTATTTTTCTCTCATTGCCCTCGTCCAAGTTGCACACTCGTGTGAGCGAGCCCTAAAATTTGCAGTGTTATTAGGAGATTTCTGGGACAGCATCAATGCATCGCATCCAAATGTATACATGGGTTGTTTAGCCTGTTAAATATCTGTGGTGTGTACAAACCCAATAAAATAAATGAGGGAGGGAGGTAGGGACATGCAGAACCTGGAGGTGGAAGGGTGCATTTAACAGCCTAATTAATTAAAGGGAACATATCACTTCGAAAAACACTATTCACCTGTTGATATAGGGTTAATCTGCGGGTAAATAGCATTCCAGTGCCGCCCAGCCACCATAGTGAAATGCTGCTACCAGGAGAATAAACTTATTTCTTACCGGGAGACTCCGGCTTTCAGTCATATGCTGCAAATTGCAAACTGTCAATGAAGGTGGCCATTAGTGCTTACAGTCACCACTCACAGTACAGTGAGTGGTGCTGTGAACGATGACTGTGGCCACTCTGTGCACGTCCCCGTGACGGAAAGTTGGCGCTCCCAGGAAGCATTGTAACCCTATTTACAGTATTTGAAAACTAAACCTAAATCCGCAGATAAACAATATTTTCCGAGGTGACAGGTAGTAACAGCAAATTTGTTCGGAAAACGATCACCAAACATGAATATGGCACGTTTGGATTTGTGATCGGAAACACAAGCAAAATTTTATAAAATCAGTATCATTCGGTAAAAGTGTGGGAAAATATTTGATTTGCCACAAAAATAGTTTCAGCACTTTAGCAACGATAATTGTGGTGTCTCATGAGCGCTTGGCATGTGTTTGATGAGGGGAGGGGGGGTTGCAGAGCTCAGAGGAGCGGTGTTCTTGTAAGCGCAGCACAGCAGTCATTTTTTTTTCCTAACTTTATGTGTGCACATTTCGGCTAGCCAGTCAGGGTGCAGGAAACACCCACAATGTCCTGACACAACGGCTTGTGACATTGGCTGCTGAAATCACGTCCCTCTCCATATAAATAGCGGACATCTTGTTTTACCGCCATTTTGACACTGTAACAGCGCTGAGTGGCTGCTCCTTACGGTGGCACTGTTAACAGCAAGATTTCAGCTAGTTGTATATCAGTCAGATAGTGTAGCTAGATAGTGTCCAGTGTGGCTGTAAAATTTTACCTTCCAGAATTTTTTTTGGGGGGGACATTACTGAGGTTCACAAACAAAGCTGACAGGGCACATGTCCTACAAGTGTGTTGTGCACTGCTTCTATTGTGCTCCATGCACGAGTGTAGCATTCTAATTCACATGTAGCTAGTGGAAAAATATTAAACAGCCTGCTGTATCCCACCTTGTTATTTAGTGCTGTAGTGAAATACAACTGTCTGCAGACCTAAGGCACATTAAAAAAAAAGTCACAATTATTTCTGCTGCTAAATGTGAAACAACCTGCTGTATCCCACGTTGTTATTTTGTGGCGGTGATAGGAACCTCTCAGCAGACCTAAGGCACTTTAAAAAAAAATTCTAATTTGTTTGGGTTGAAATTAAGCTGTAGAGGCCTGATCCAGAGGCCACAAACAAATTATTCTGTTATTAACGTCATACAGTAAGGGACCTGACTTTAAAATAGTTTGTAGCGTCTAGTATGTTATAGAGGTCTGATCCACACTGAAGCCATTCTTTTTTTCTGTGACTAACACGATACAGCACCCTATATTTCAACTTTGAATTTACTGTCACTGAATTTCAGCTGTTTGCAGAGGTGGTGCAGAGTTTAAAATCTCATTTTTGGTTGCTAATACTGTGCTCCTACCAAACTATCTGAGCAACATGACTGGGAAAAAGCGAGGTGGTGGTGGAAGGGGAATTAGGCTTGGTGTTCAAGGTGTACGTGGGGTAGGTGGTAATGTTTGTGAAACCACTAGTGAAGCAACTGACAATGTTACTGCACAGGCTACAATACTACCTTTCTTTGGCATCCGCACAGCTGTACGCCTTGTCATTGATGCCCAGACAGAGCATGCACTCAAGGGGATGGCAAGTACAGCTTCAAGTGGCCTCTCCTCTTCCTCCACCTCAACATCACGCGCAGTACAGTCCACAGATGTGGCACCCAAATTCCCCATGCTTCCCCCCACGTCCCAACTATCCAAACGTTCAACTGACTGTACTGAACTACAGATGGGTGAGTCTAAAGAGCTGTTCACACATTCTATGCCATGTTCATCAGAAGTTTACTCAAAAGCTTCACAGAGTCAAGAGGAGGAAATCTGCACCGATGCCCCAAATTGTTTTAGCTTGGTTCTGGGGCAGGAAGAAGTACCGTCCGAACAGCATTCTGACCCTCATCATCAGACGTTAACCCCTGGCGGGGAGGTGATCCTGATGAGACTCAGATATCTGAGACTCTCGCGGACTGTACTGTGCTGTCAGGGCAAGAAGAGGAGGAGGGTGACTCCAATGGCGAGGAATGTGATAACACAGAGGATGATGATGAAGTGTTAGATCCAAGGTGGCGTGAACATAGAGGCACACAACTGAGTAGGTCATCTAAGGAGGAAGACAAGGAGGTTATGTTGCACCATCTACGCAGACACGTAGTGATGCAGCCATGACAAGCAATGCATCCTCAGCCACAACTGTGCCTCTGACCAGCAGCGTCCGCAGGTATGCAGCTTGCAGGAGTAGAAAGGGTTACCTAGCCTGGGCCTTTTTGACACTGCAAAGGATGAGCCAACTCATGTAATCTGCCAAGTTTGCAAAAAATAATGAGTTGAGGTAAAAAGTGCAATAATTTGACTATGCTTTACTGTGGGAATCCCACTGCTCAAAAATGCAAACCAGTGGACATCAACAACCATCAGCCGCCCCATCAATCGCATCTGCTGCTTCTTCCTCCTCTGTTTTCATTCCAGCTATTGAGATGCAGGTCTTTGACAGCAGAACCTCGGGTTCTTTACCCAATTGAGCAACGCTGACTGAGAGGCCGCCTTCAGCTGTTTCTCAATCCACAGTAATATCTTCGCCTGCACCTCTCTCACGGTCCAACAGTTTGTCTGGTTCACTGTACTCAGCCCTCTCACAGCAATGCAGCCAGACCACAGTTCCGCAGTTGTGGTCACAGAAAAGATTGTTTCCTCCTATGCATGACAAAGCTAAGAGGTTGAACTCCACCATCTCCAGTTTGTTGGCTATATAAATGCTGCCTTTCCGCCTGGTGGATACCGATGGTTTCCGAAAGCTGATGGCCGTCGCAGTCCCCCAGTACCAATTACCCAGTCACCATTACTTTTCTAAGCAAGCTGTGCCTGCGCTACACCATGTAGCAGACAACATCACCCGTTCCTTGACAAAATTTCTGTCTGCCAGGGTTCATTTCAACACAGACTCTTGGACGAGTAAGCATGACTAAGGGCGTTGCATCTCACTGACTGGGCACTGAGTGACTCTGGTGGCTGTGGGGACAGGTGCTACTCCACAAGACTTGGAATCCCCAAGGCTTGCAGGCCAAACCTCAACATGTAAGGCTGGGTTCACATTAGCATTTGAGTCCGCAGCGTGGTGTTGTGGACTTCTTTCCTTAGCTCCGCCTACTTCCGCATGCAGAAGTAGGCGGAGCTTTAAGGAAAGAAGTCCGCAGCACCACGCTGTGGACTCAAACGCTAATGTTAACCTAGCTTTAGACTTTCTCCACTGCTTCTGCCTCCTCTATCTCCTCTAGGGCCTCCACCTGTGCCCTCAACCTTTGCCTTCATAAGACACGCATTCCAACAGTGCATAGCGAACCCCCACCACTTAAAATTGATATGCCTTGGAGATCGCAGTCAGACAGCCGAAGAGTTGTGGACAGCTCTCCAGGCTGAATTTGATCAATGGCTGTTTCCGCTTAACCTGCATCCAGGGAAGGCCGTGTCTAATAACTGTGTGAACCTGGTGACTTCCCTATGGCAAGGCAAGCTTGCATATGTGCCTTGCATGGCTCACGTCCTCAACTTGGTGGCACAGCGTTTTCTCAGTCACTGTCCTGGCCTGGGTGACCTGCTCCAGAAAGCACGTAAGCTGTATGCTCATTTCCGCCGTTCGCACCCCTCTGCTCATTGACTTGCATCGATACAGAGGTCTTTGTCCTTGCCAGTTAACAGGTTGATAGGCAATATGCTAACATGGTGGAATTTCACTCTGCACATGTTTCAGCGACTGTGGCAGCAGCGAGCCCTGACGCAGTATGTCATGTCGTATAGCCTGGGCCAATGCAGTACGGAAGTGGCACATATCACTTTTACAAAGTGGGCACAGATTAAGGACCTCTGAACCCTTCTGCATTGGTTTGAAATGGCAACTAAGATGGTTAGCGCTGACGATGCCATCATCAGCATCACTATTCCGGTCATTTATAAGCTGGAGCAGATTTTGAATAGCCTGCGGGAGGAGATGGTGGTCCCAGAAGAGGAGGAGGAAGCAGAGGAGACTGCAGAATGGATTACATTGTCTCGAAGTTCAAGATTGTCGTCACACAGGCTGGTGCCAAGGGAGAGTGGATTACTGTGATCTAGGGGGCTGGTGATAAGAGACAAACTGTTATCGAAGGTGCAAGAGCCGAGGAACAAATGGAGGAGGAAGAGGTGATGGGCAAGCAACGGTCGGATGAAGAGGATAATCCTCTCCTCTCTGTTGATTGTGGTTGGTTGGAGGGGACGGAGGAAACAAATCTCATTGTTACCCAGCCACCAACATAGCATGGGCTCAGACTGCATGGTAGAGCCCGACATATGAATGCCTTGTTACTGCATTATCTGCAACATGATCCCCGTATACTTATGATTAGGAATACTGCTGACTACTTGTCATGAATGTGGTTTGTGGGACCACTGTGCCACGGACTGTGGAGAGCCTGGAGGGGCGTGACTAAGTGAACACCTGACTGTTCACTAGAGCCTCTGATGGTAAGGTTAGACTTAGCTCCTGATGAATGCCAGGTGCCACTCCAGGACAGACCAATGGACGCGCAACAGCTGGACACAGGATAGACTGGAAGGGGCAGCTGGCAGGGTTTGTATTAGAATGCAGCAGACAGTTCGCATCAGAGTGCAGCAGAGTTTGCATCCGAGTGCAGCAGACAGAGTTTGCATCAGAGTGCAGCAGACAGGGTTTGTATCAGAGTGCAGCAGACAGGGTTTGTATCAGAGTGCAGCAGGCAGTGTTTGTATCAGAGTGCAGCAGGCCAAGTTCGCATCAGAGTGCAGAAGACAGAGTTTGCACCTGAGTGCAGCAGACAGGGTTTGTATCAGACTGCAGCAGGCAGTGTTTGCATTAAAGTGCAGCAGGCAGGTGTTTGTATCAAAGTGCAGAAGGCAGGGTCTCCATTATAGTGCAGCAGGCAGGGTCTGGAGTAGAGTGCAACAGGAAAGATCTGCAGTAGAGTGCAGCTGGGACTGGTATGCAACCTTACACAACTTAGACTGCAAAAAAGGAAGGTTGCTCAGGCACCTCCCCAGTGGGGAGGAAGCAATATATACATAAAGTCCAACAGCTATTGGCTGGGGAGGAAATAGCAAGTGCACACGTTGACCCTTTAAGAGGGCGGGAGCGCATGCACATGTGCCCTAAGGACATGGCTAGAGGACCGGCTGGAAGCATGCAGAGCATGGGGAAGGGAAGAACTGACCACAGCACGGGTGAGTGAAGAGACACGCCGGAGACCCTGCCTGTCAGAGCAGGACTCCGGCATGGTGCTAACACTACTGGGTTGCCACTCTGTTAGATCCACGTTATAAAACCAAATTTTGCCAGATACTTCCCACCCTGGAAAGAGACCCGCGAATGCTCAAGTATTGAAACACGCGTTTACACAACCTTAAGAGAACTTTTCCCCAAGACGGCAGTGAAGCACACAGTTCGCATTGCAGCTGTAGACTTTCAACCTCCGGCCCATCAATTCGTCAATGCCAAAACATTAGCAGCAGGAGCAGCAGTGGTTGAAGTGGAAGAAGCAATTTCTGTGAGTCCTTTGACACTTTTTATAGACCAATTCGTGCACCAGCACAAAAGAGTCCAAGTCTTACACGTGCTGAATGAATGGAGAGGATGGTGCAGGAGTATCTAGAACTAAATATCAATACCATCAGGGAGGGTTTGACCCCTTTCAAATTTTGGTCTTCCAAAATGGAGGAGTGGCCAGAGCTCGACTCACATGCCTTGGAGGTTTTATCGTGCCCGACATCCAGCGTTCTCTCAGAACGTGTCTTCAGCGCTGCTGATGGTGTCCTTACGGATAAGTGCATACGGCTGTCCCCTGAAAGTGTAGACCGCCTAACTTTCATTAAGATGAACAAGTCATGGATCTCCAAGGACTTTTGCACCCCAATCGCAGACTGTACAGACTAGGTGATATTGCATTTTTTAGTGGGATGCATTAATGTCATGTAACTGCACACTGTGATATCTTTAGTGTGGCTTCTGTACCTGTAGTGGCTGCTGCTGCTGTTAATTCAAATTTGTGGAAGTGTGAACAGTCATGGTTGGTCTACATCTGCTGGGTTTGCTGTAGTGGAAGATGTGTCGGTCCCAATTATACTATTTCTATTCTCGTGACAGTTATTCCACTTCAGTGGTGTCAGACCCTCATTTTTTAAAATCTGAACTCTCCTGGTTGGGTGTCCATCTGCTGGATTGGGTGTAGTGGAAGAACTGTCGGTCCCTATTAGGCTATTTCTACTGTGGTGAAATTGATGCCACTTCTGTGGTGTAAGGCCCTCATTTCTTTAAATGTGAACACTCCTTGTAGGGTGTCCATCTGCTGGATTTGGTGTAGTGAAAGCCCTGTTGGTCACTATTATATTATTTCTACTGTGGTGAAATTGATGCCACTTTGGGTGGTGTCTGCCAATAATTTTTGGAAATGTGAACACTCCTGTTGCCTGTAGCAGTAAGCCTCCGAGACCATCAGGCCTCCTCTTACTTGGACTCAACTTCCCGTGTTACTATCCTTAAATTTTTCTGACAGTGGTAGTCTACAAAACTGATATTTGTTCCACTTGAGTGTAGCTTAGCATGAAAGCAGGTAGAGGTGTTGCATGTGGTATCAGGGCTCCCAGCAAAGGGCCCCTACACCAATACCTCACCTACCTTGTCTTACTGTGACAATCATTGGAAAGCTGTAAATGCTGTCCCAGACCCCGATACCTCATGCCTGGCTGATTGCTGCAGTGCCATGCTGCAATTTGTACTATGGGTGAATTGACGCCACTTTCCTGGTGTCTGTCCCTCATTTGATGTGTTTTGGAAGCATTTGGGGCCATTCCAAGGTGTTGTGCATGCGTTTGTTTTTGCCTCCCATTGAGGTGCGTGGTGTTCGGTAATGTTCGGTGAACGTAATCTGTACCGAACATGGAAATATTCGCTCATCTTTAGTGACAGGTTCCCTTTAATTTGATCAAACTTCAGGCAGCGATTCCATCACTAAGAGATCAATCACACAAACGTATAAATCGGCCAGTGCAGTCCCAAAAAAAAAAATGACTGCACACGGATGACAAGTGAGAAAACATCAACCCACTTTTCTGGTTGAAAATCGGACCAATTTTTTTATATCCTAGTGTGACCCCAGCCATAGAGTGCAAGTAATACAATGACTACGTCCCCCCCCAAGGATATCTGCTTAGTTCATACTGTCAGTTTGGCATGATCAACTCCATTTTCAATATTTCAGTGATACATTTTGGCAGTACAGGTAACAAATCTTTTTAATACATTTGTTTTATTTCAGTCGTTTATTGCCGACAATTATTGTGATGGTGGAAACAACTGGGCTTTTTGTGACTATGATGGAGGAGATTGCTGTTCGTCTACCGTTAAGACAAAAATGGTAAAATTCAACTCTTTTCTTTTAATTTATTAATTGTATTTCTGTGCACATTTATGTATTCACTGTTCTGTCCCTAAGGCCAACTTCACATACTCGACATTCATGGCCTGAATACGGACATGGCTGTTTGGATCCCTTCACGTAAACTCATAATTATCTGTAAGGCTATTCCGATGGGATCAGGAGACTACTGATCAGTTCTTACATCGATGTTCATACTCAGATTACGAGTGTCAGATATGTGACAGACCAATAATTGTGAAGCCGGCCTTATTTTTGTATGAAAGGGAATCTGCCAGTAGGATCAACCCTCCTAAGCCGTCTTTATGGACATGTAGATCGTAGAAAGTTGAGTAAAATGATACCTTGATATTTGTAATCTGATCTCTTATCACAGAGAAACCCATATTTTTCTTAATATGTAAATGAGCTGTTAAGATCTATGGGTGGGACGTAGAGCTCCCTGAGAATCCGCCTCCAGAAATTCTTGTTATTTAAAAGAGGCATTACCAGTGTGAGACATGTAGATCAGGAGTGTAAAGAAATGCAAGAGCGCAATCCACATTAAAAGGTTGGTAATTAAAGGTAGAACCGCTCACCTTATGTGATTGTGAGACACAACACTTATAGAGCCTAAAAACCAGATGCAGCAGCTTCCATGAAGCTGTAGATTTAAGTAGCCGGATTGGAAGTGTTTCTGCGCTCTTCATAATACGACATTTATGTATGGTTGTTCTGAAGAAGGAGTTGGTGGACTCTGAAACACATTGACAATAATCCAACAATTTTATTATACTAATAATTGTGTCGTATTCTGGAGAGTGCAGAAACACTTCCAATCCTGCGACTCGAATGTAGATCAGGAGAGCAGACTGTCAGTCATTACATGTTTGACACTGGTAACACCCCCAATTATATTATTACTCACACTCTTCATGGACAGAAGTCCTGGCTCTCTCCACACTTTAAAGTAACACTACACTTGTTTGCTTTTTAATTCATCCTGTCACCAGTTCCCACTATACATAATTCATATAGTATTACCTTGTCTCTTTCTTCTTTTCAATCTGGAAATGCATGATATATTTCACTTTAGTTATGTCATGTGATCACAAGGGGGTCACCAACTGAGTCAAATAGAATGGCCTGTATGATGCAATTGCATGAATTGAATCACTGAAGTTCTGTATGGTGGGGAAGAATGTAGAAGCCAATATCACAGCTAATGATGATGACTGCACAGTGCCTGTAACACATATATAATGTGGATCACAGTCCCACTTCCCTTGCTGTATAGTTGCAATCTATTAGTTTATAGATTGTGAGCCCTTGCGGACAGTGTCCTCTCTCCTTCTGTACTTGTGTGTGCCTTGTATTGCTCACGTTTACTGTACTTGTCTATATTTGCCCCTTTTCACATGTAAAGCGCCATGGAATAAATGGCATTATAAAAATGTATAATAATAATAATATTCAGTAGAATAGAGAACAAAGGATAATCCCAGTGCATTCCCAACAGAGAAAGATGATACAGGCCCTAGCTGATTATGGGATGTGTATGCTGTTGGAATGGGATTTATAGTAGGGCATAGTAAAATAACTTGCAGGATGAAAGGTAGAAATCAAGATGGAAGCGGAAGATAAGAAACCAGGAGATTGAACTACATAATAAGTATACTGTATAAAAGAGTAGTGGAAACTGTAACAGACAATAGGTGAGGGGTGCAGCTATTTAAGAATAATAAACTGGGAGTGCAGCTTTAAGTCCTAATTACAGTGTAGCAAAGCTACCAAAATAGGACCATGTAGGCATTCAGGACACCTAGAGCCCCAGCATGCCTGTGATGTTTTATACCAGGTCTCCTCATCATCGCAACAGGCCGTGTTATAAGCTCCATGCCTCCTGATTGCCATCAGAACCATCTGTGCTACACAATGGCAAGATTAGTACCCCTTCGGATTAATTATTTCACTCCCATCGATATTATTTATTATTTAACAGCCTTCGGCTTGGTCTCAAACCATGGCAACTTGATGGATGAATGCTCTGTAGGAAGATCAATCTTCTGTAAACCTAGATAGGTCCACAATGGTCTTGATATTATCAAGGTTGCTGGTCTTCCTTTTCGCCTTTTTCCTTCTATTCTTCTGACCATGATGTCCTTCTCCAGTGATTGCTCTCTTTGATGTTTCCACCGATAGCTGCATAGAAAGAGGCAGCTTCAGCAGAAACAGAAAGGGAGAGGTCGCATTACGGATACCACCAATGCATGTCTGCAGTTTTTAGGCGCTAGATCACAAAAAAACTCCTTGGAAGGGTGTAGCAATCTTCTATGTATATGTCCCTCAAGAAGGGTCTTCTGCATGCGTTTCATGATAAACTTTTTTTTTTTATCAACTTCACATTCTGCAACCATTTAACTTTTATTTGTAATTGGAATTTTATGTATCTCACTAAATAGAAGCAAGAAAATTGTGAATGTCAATAGAATTGCTGCCAATTGGCACTGTTATAAAGCACCTGCATCTGTAACCATTCTGTCAGCTTCCAGGCAGCCCAGAGCTGCTTCTTTCTTTGGAAGAGGATGGATTAAAGTATGGTCATTTTTACTTGGACCAAATTTCAGTGTTTACTACCAGCTCCGCATGTTTTCTATTAAACTTCTTTCTGTAAGGGCGTATCTGCTGGAGCGTTCTTGTTTGCAGAGGGATTCCTTATAGACAAAGATAAATGAGAAACAGAATACTGTCTTCTGTTCCAGAAAGTTTAGTTTTTCGAGACCACACAGTAATCTGCAGATTTGTACTGAGGAACGTGCGAAAGGACATGATAGAGACGTGTTTTATAATACAAGATGTGCTCATATATGTCGGCAATGTGTTATAGAAATGGAATGATCGTCAGACTTTTCCTGACAGGTGGGGGAAGATTACGGTGATATCTTGAATTCGAGAAATATAGCGGTTTGTTGTTGTGAATGGAAAAATGACAAAAAAAAATCTCAATAAATGAAAAAGAGTCATTTTTGGACAATGTGGGAAATGACTTAAAATGATGACATCACTGAATCAATCAATTGTAACTACTTTGAGTTGGTGTTTCCATCTTAATGAGGTTGTCTTCACAATTACTGGTTGACCACTAGCACCCTCCACTGATTCAGAGAACTGGGGTCATTAGAATGGAGCGCTGATTAAATATTGCCACTGCCACTTCATTAATTCTTAATGGGACTGACAGAGATAGCTGAGTGCTATGTTCGACTGGTCTTTGACACTCGCATAAGAATTATTGGAGCGGCTGTATGCATAATTGACCACCACTTCATTCAGAAGAGCCCTGGTCCTTGAAATTGGTGGGAATTCTAGCAATCAAACCTCCGATGATGGGGAAGTTATCCCTTGTCTCATGGTTAGGTGATAACTTCCATACTTGAAAATACCCCTTTAAGCATTCATCATATATCCACTGGATAAGCCATACATGACTTATGAGCAAACATGCTCAGATAAGGTGTTATGTGAGCATGCTTGTGTGCTAACCGAGTGTCTTCAGCGTGCTCAAAAAATATGTTCAAGTCCCGGAGGCTGCATGTTTCGCGGCACTTATAGGGATTATCTAACAAACAGGCAATCCATGCATTTGTTGTGGCTGTCATAACAGCTGCGAGACATGCAGCCGTGGAGACTTAAGCATATTTTTTGAGCACGCCGAAGACACTCGGTTAGCATCCAAGCATGCTTGGAGAACTCCTTATCCGAGCACGTTCACTTATCACTACTCATACATTTAGGTTCCATCCCTGGTCATTTGACTTCCTGTTCACTGATTCCTGGTCACTTCAGTGTCCACAAAGTTGGATGAAATGATGGTTGCGCTTGCAAACAGCACTCTATGGGAGTTATAGAAGTAGTCAAACAAGCTGAAGTGCATATGTCATAGATGCTTAAATGTGAATTCCACTACATTTATCAAGAAGAAAAGAAACTGGACCAGACTTTGGTTGCAGCTATAAATATGAGCATTATTCAGGTCATCATTGTATCTAACAACATTGTAGCTTTATAATTTTAAGCCTTTGAAGGTCCTACTTTGGCTTCTTCAAGCAGGTATAGGGCAGAGTGGAGACTCATGTGTCATGAATTTCAACTCTGACATCAAAAGTGCTTACAGAGCATAAAGCATAAAGCAGGACCCTAACAGGTCCAAAATGTAAAGCTATGATGCCATTTCAGACCCTGATGACCTAAGTAGTGCTCATTTCTTTAATTGCATCTGAATTGTGGTTCCTTCTGTTCTTGATTGATGCTGTTGGATGATCACTTGGCAATTACTCTTCCACTGAAGCAAGTCTACAGATGGTTACAATACTACTAATTGTTGTATAGTTGAACATTAAAGATCTCATGCATTCCTTTTTCCTATTGCTTCAATAAAAAAGTTTCACTTATCCTTTGTATGTCCTATTCTTGACAGGTAATTCCATTTCCTGCTGGCTGTGATATAATGGAGAAGTGTGCATGCCTGGACCCCAATGCAAAGGAAAACAATCCAAATACTCAAAGTCCAAACCATGGATAGTATTCTGTCCAGTTCGTATGACCACAACTGATGACAGACTGGAAAACACATCACATTCCCTCTGTTATTTTTATATTAGCTGCTGAACTGGATTGCGTTTCTCCATAAGGAACCATCACATCCTGACCAGTCTGACATTTTTCTATATAAATGAAGAGCTGCGATTAATGCATTATGATTCAAATGCCATAAAGAACAAACACAGAAATCATAGTGTTAAGATGTGGTATGGCTAGAAGAAGACAAAAAAAGAAAACAAGCCATAAACACATTGATTTTTGGACAGCTAGACTGGACATTTCAGTCCTCCTTTTCCCATGCAGATGGTAGACTGTGAAAATTCAAAGGCGAAACGGGAGTGACAGATGAAACTAAATGATGTTTAGGTTTGCAGTTGATACAAGCTTTAGAGTTTCTTCATCAAACCTTGAGCTGTGCACTTTTCTTGTTGGAAGGTCTGTTAGGGATGACATCTAATGCCTTATAACAGACATACATCATTTATCCCTTTGCCACCAAAACCCGACACTAGTTATTTGAGCATAACTTGCTGCTATTCCTGCTGCTATGTCCCATACAGCCATTCTCCTTACTGTGTCAGGTCAAGTTGAAATCAACCGAAACAACCAGTCTGCCTTAAATCTCGTCTTTAGCCTGCCATGACACCCTCAGGCCTCGTCCTTACAAATGATTGACAGGGACCAAACGATCAGCTACTTTGAGATGGGTTAGAACCTACTGGAAACGTCTAGCATGAAGATGTTTGTAGGTGTAGAGTTGATGCTAGGTGGACAGTGGAAATCTCCGAACAGCTGCTCGTTACTAAACTTGGGTCGTAGATGGTCTGTTAAATGAAGTGGGTTTTATCAGTATTATGTTTAGGTTGAATCCATGAAGAGTTTGGTTTTTTTGGATTTCTTCTTTCCTAGAGAACACTGCCCTTACTCATTTCTTCGAGGTTTTTTTCATGCTTTTGTTTTATATCAGCATGTTTACTTTTTTTTACTGTCTTATTTGTTAATTACATGTGCTAGCTATTTTCATTTTACAGTAAGTCATTACATTTGCTTCGTGAAATCTAAAACATGTACAGCGAGAGCTCATAACTCTTGAGTAGACCAGTGGTGGATCAGGCTGGGATTACAACCGTGTATTTTGTTTCTTGTTTGTTTTTTTATGTTTTATAATAGTCTGAACAGTGCTGTTATGAAATAGTATCGGAGGGCCAGTTTATCACGATGATGCTTACTGTATGCTGCTGAGAAGTCTCTGTTGAGTTTGGGGTACAAGTCAATTATCGAGCTGCTGCTGAACGATGAGCGTCCATTTGTTAAAGCACTGTGTAGGCAAGAAACATGTTCTGAGGTCTTGTGGCAAAAGAGATAGGATTGCCCTGGTTCAAGATCTATTTAAGATGGCAGCTTTTTACCTCTTCAATCCCTGAAGGATTAGGGCATTCCCTGAGGGTGTTTTCAGAGCAGGTTTCAGCTACCTCCTTTCTGGTTTCAATTTCACTAGCTTGAACTGTTAAATTTGTTTAGTTCTTCTTTTTTTCCTGTGTTTAGAAGGAAAAAAACAGCAAAAGAAAAAATATATAACATTTTTGCAACTCTATTTTTTAACTGCATGGTCAAAAAATAAGATGCAAAGTATATGTTTTTAAAGGGACGTAATGTAGGTAGTTGTAAAGCGGAGAGCTATCCCTACCCTGCCTGCGTGGTGATGGCTAAGAGCATGTTTATTGATCTTGTGTATCTTTCCCAATGTGTGAGGTTCATTTTTGTTATAAAATATTACATGTGCTTTTTTGCTTTTTTTAAACCAGTAATCTACTAAACTCCAATTACTGGACTCCACCTCAATAATTGATATTCTTTATGGCTGCTGCTAGCATTACCTAGAACATGCTGTAATGGACCATTCTATACACACTACTATAACCTGATATGCCATATTAAACAATGTATGAATATATATATATATATATATATATACATATAGTAGCAGTCGACAGTTTGGACATACCTGTTCATGCACTGGTTTTCCTTCTTCTTATTGGAATGTGCACAATGAACATTCAGACTAAAGGCAGTAATACCACAAATGGGCACATGTGGAAAAAGGAGTAAAGAAAATTGTGTCAAATAAACCAGAATAAGCGTTAAATGTTTCATTCCTCAAATTTCAAACCTTTAACGCTAATGACATTTTTACACACCCTTGGTATTCTCTCAAGCAGCAGCATCAGGTAATCACCTGGAATGCCTTTCCTACAGCCCAAAGATGTTCCCAGAGGTGTTGAGCATTTGTTGTTGGCTTTGCCTTCACTTTGTGGTCGAACTCCTTCCAAATCAACTCTATTGGTTTGAGGTTAATTGATTGTGGAGACCGTATCATCTGATGCATCACTCTATCCTTACCTGCCTTGGCCATGTAGTCCTTACATAGCCTGGAGGTGTATTTTCAGTCATTAACCAGTTGCTACATTAATTATGGAACCAATAAATGCAACTCCAATAAGCTGTTGTTACAGAATGTTGTGGCCATGCTGGGTAAGTGTACCTTGCATTTGAAATAAATCATTATCAGTGTCACCAGCAAAGCACCATCACAATATTAGTCATCTCTTTCCATACTTCAATGGTGGGATGACCCATGAAGAAACCATTTGCTCACCTTTTCTGCATTTCACAAAGACATGGTAACTCAGATGAACTTATCCTCTGCAGCAGAAGTAATTTTTGGACTACCTGTCCTGGGCGGTCCTCATTAGAGCCAATTTCATCATAATGATTGATGATTTCCATGACTTCACTTGAAGATACCTTCAAGATTCTGTCGATTTTCTGGACTAATTGACCATCATGTCTTAAAGAAATGATGGACTATCATTTCTGTTTCCTTAGTTGAGTTATACTTGCCCTAGTCTGGCTTAAAGTAGTTGAGTAATAGAGTGCAGTACTGTATAGAACTATGTACCAACACTGCCTCTGCAAAACACAACTGATGGTCACAAACATTTTCTGAAGGCCGGTGATTCTATTAAAGAACTTCAGACGAGGCATACCGGTTCATTGGAAGCCATTCATGTGATGCCCCGATGAGAGAATGCCAATGGAGAATAAAGCTGTCATCTGAGTAAAAGGAGGGTATTTTGAGGAATCTAAGGTTTAATAAGTATTTTGTTTGGTTTCCAATGTATTTCGTTGATCCTTGTTTCCTTCATGGTTTTGCTACTTTCAGTGTGAATCTACAATGTGCACATAAGAAAGAAAATCAGTGCACAAACAGATGTGTCCAAACTTTTGACTAGTATTGTATATATGTGTGTGTGTGTGTCTGTGTGTATGTTTGCATTAGCTCCATTTCACATCTAATAACAAACGAGTGGTCGTTTTGAATGAACACAGGAGTAATATGAATGGATGAGCAAACAGACCACGAGAATCAACAGGTAGAAGCTGGTTATATGGTTGGGAATACCAGTTAATAAGAAGAACTAACAAAAATTAAAATACCTGCATTGATAAAGGGGGTTGTCTTATGAAAACGGCCCTTTCCATGTGCTTTCCCAGGACACCCCTTTTACTACTAAGAGCAACGAGAAAATTAAAAAAATTGTCTTTTGCTCTAGTGGATCTTTGTCTTGTATGGTTGTCTACATATTTGAGAGATAGATCCATGGACACCTATTGATAGTAACTACTACACAAGGTAAAATGTAGAGATATTATCAGTTAATAAAGGGATTTTATACAACTGCAAGACAAAGTACCGTAATAAGTTATTCTTGATATTCATAGTTTTTTTGTAACCCCAAGCCTTACTCTAAATAGGTCCATTATTCAGATACCAATACAGACCTCCAAATCCCCCTCCTCCTTTTATGCAGCCAAAGAGTTGAAAATCTTGCTGACGTCAGTCGCCATTGACGTCTGTCAAGCTTCTATTAACTTCAGCTTTCAAGCAATAAAAGTTTGTGTATCCCGAAAACACAGTCTATACCTCCCAATTTATGAAGGTCTATCAGCTAGAAAACTTGCACATAACACTTTCAGATGTCAATACGAAGTTGAGCCAAAAAAATGGGACTTTTGACATTTTCACTCAAAATTTGGCCAGATCCACCAAAGTGGGATGAGCTGGTGTGAGACGAGGCGTAACAAAGCCCTCCTGATAAATTCATCAATTGGTGTGGCTTATAAATGTTCCAGTCCCTTACTGGAGTATCATTTCTGACGTTACACCAGTGAAGGTGCACCTAGTTCATTCAGCAGCGTTCACGTCTGAAAGAATTAGGCATATCTTACGCATGCCCTTCATGAACATCAATTTTAATGAATTGTGCACATAATTAGCAAAACAAAAAAAATCATTCCCTCTTAATACTTTGAACTAATCTGCACTGCTGTCACTATTCAATGGAAATCATGCATTTTGGTTTAAGAAGTAGAAATGATGTGACCAAAGAGACCCTTCTGTTTATATATCTGATTGATGATTAGCTAGAATTCATACTCATCATTGAGCCCCATTTTACACTTTACATTATTTATCTGATACCGATTTCGAGTTACAGATTTATTGCAGTCCAGAGCTGCATTCACAATTCTGCCAGTTGCAGCTGTCAACAATCACATCAGTTCATCGGTAAATAATATTTTCTTTGGAATCTACAGCAGAAAAAAAGGTTTAGAAGAACTGGTAGATCTGTGTGCAGGAGTCAATATTGTGACACAAAGGCCCTCGTTCATCTAAGCGTTAACAGCAGAATTCCAGTGTTAATCACTTTGAAAAGTTATAGTTTTTTTGTGCAATGTGGAATTGTGAAAAAAACGTGCGACTTTTGGTGTTTTCATGCCAGGTTTTCCCAGCTACACCAAAATAGGTGACACCACAGCTCTTCTAATTCATGGCGAGCTGTGGCATTTCTTACACTAGATATCTGACTGGCGTAAGAATTGTGGAGAAGCGCTCACCATAATTAATGAATCAGGAGCATCTGACTCCTCCTTATCAAGACCGTCATGAAAATCACCTGTTGTGATGAATCCAGGCCATAGAGTTAGACCTTGTTCCATGAAGTGCTGTTTGTTGGACAGATTCTCATTAAAGAGAATCTGTCAGCAGGATTTCACCCCCAAAACTATTTATATGCACATGTAGCTCTTTAAAACACAAGTTCAGCTATACCTTTACATGGCTGGTTCATTCCTCCATTACTGAGAAATCAGGGTTTTAATTTATATGCAAATGAGGCTGAAGGACTATTGTAGATCTCAAATTTCTGTCAAGGAAGCTTCATTCCCCGCCCAGTGCCAGCTCCTTCTACTTGTCTAACAGCCTTTATGCTATGTGACTTCAGGCAAAGAAGCCATCATTCATGTAGGACTGGGCAGTGTTGGGCGAGAAATAGAGCTGGAGTGACATAGGGTTCATCAGATATACCAAAACTATTTGCATATCAATTCAAACCCTGATTTCTCAGTAATGGAGGAACAGACAGACCATATAAAAGTATTGCTGGACTTGCCTTTATATAGAGGTGGCGCTGAATGAAGAATAGAGCTCGCATGACATAGGCTTCATCAGATCAACCAAAACCATTTGCATATCAATTCTTACCCTGATTTCTCAGTAACAGAGGAACAGACTTACCATATAAAGGTATTGCTGGACTTGTCTTTATATAGAGGTGGTGCTAGGTGGGGAAAAGAGCTTGATATGGTAATGGCAATGGTAGAGCTAAAGCCTCTGTCACAGAGGCTTTAGCTCTACCATTGCCATTAACATATCAATTCAAACCCTGATTTCTCAGTAACAGAGGAACGGACTGTCCCGATGTGAAGGTATTGCTGGACTTGCCTTTGAAAGAGCTACAAAGAGCGGAAATCCTGCTGACACATTCCTGTTAATGTGCCATTTGACGGGACATGTCTTTGCATGAAATTGAATGCATTGTTTGAGAACTGTAAGAGTAGCCAGGTAAACATGGACGGCTCGAGTCCACTAGAGCAAAAGCTGCCGTTCTCTACTTTGGCTCGTAGAGTGTTGGTCCCGAGCCAAGACACTCCCCTATGATGAACCCTTGACTTCCTAGATTGTCCCAAATGGTGAACCAAAGCAGGAGAAGCTGAAAGTTTGAGATTAGGCCTCATAGACTGAAGAGGTGATCAGATTAATGAAACAATCTAGCTTTGAAGGCAGGCCAACTCTAGTTTACACCAGCAGATGGTAAATATTCACTACATGATGAATTTTATGAAATAACTATACGTGTGCGCGTGCGTGCGTGAGTGTGTGGATGACCTCGTGTAAGTAGCCAGGCCCACTCTCTGTATATTACATGCTAAGGCTCCCTATCCAAACTGTGATCTCCTCAGAAGAAATGAAATATACGTCGATTATGGAAACTGCTCTTCCTTATTTATGTCTTTGAATGAAACTTTTATTTGTGATGTTATGAAATCAGTTAAACGTCTTTTTTGATCACGAACAAAAACTGATGTACCGACCTTCTCTCGAGAACCTGTCTCCACAACCTACTGTAGTTGTAACCTTCACCCTTCTCCTTCCTCATCCTCTCCCTTCCACACCTCATGTGTACTTGTGCTGCTCCGTATTGTTGTATTTTAGAATTATTTTTTTTTATTTTTTTTTTAACGTTCGAGAAAAAAAAATATAACTGAAAACCTTCAAGCAATATATAAAGATGTAAATAGTAGAGCTTATTTATTAAGAATGTCATACATTTAATTTATATCTACACAATGTTATTTTTAAGTTATTTTTACTTCCTTCAATACAGTTTTTAAATATTATTTTGTCATTATGTCATGAGATTTTTTTTCATTACTCACATACTGGACACAGGTCAAAATTTTTTAAAAAATGTAAAAAAAAATCATATTTTTCTGTTCAAATACTCTGTATGGTAATGTATATTACTTTGTAATTCCATTATTTAACTATTTAGATTACCTAATTGTTACGAGAGGTAAAGGTTTTATGGAATGATCCTGGTTTTTGTTGTTTTTTTTTGTTTGTTCTTTTTTATTTCCATTATAATAGTGTTAAACTTTGGCGGATTTACAAGACAATCTCCCACCAATAGCTTTCAGATTAGTATCTGCTCATATGCAATGTGGCATTGCATGGTAAAGCTAACATTTGGAATCAGCCATTAGTGTATGATACGTCATTTACATGCAATGCTGATATGTTCTTAAAGGGACACTACCACCAAAAATAATATAAATAAAGTTATGTTTATTAATTTCATGTCTTTCAATTTAGAGTGTACGTTTATGTTGAGGCGCCTTCATTTTTTTGTTATATTTCACAAAGATCTTGTGTCACCTACGTTCACGTGATGGATTCTTTTGCATTTGTCTCTGCATTTTCAGTTATGAAATGAAAAATATTCAGAATTGAGAGTCCTTAGATGTTGATTCCTTTTAATGGCTAACTGAAAAGATGGTAACAAATTGCAGCTTTCGAGACTACTCAGGTCTCTTCATCAGGCAAAGACTAATACAAAATCTGAAGAATCACATATTTATGCACAACACAACAAAAAAATAATGCAATAAATAAAACTAGTGATGTGAAGCAGAACTGTCATTATGGGAGAGGGATAGACAGTTATGGCCATAAATATTGGACTAGTTCATAGATAAGGAGTGAAAGTTTTATTGTCCTCTGATTGGGGTCTGGTATTGTGTTGTGATGCCCCCACAAGGTCTTAGGAGCAAATTCCTTAATTGATGTAAAAAGACATAAATCCATGCGGCACATTCATTCCTGTACTGAGTGTGTCACAGGTCGTCATGAGTTTATATTCCCAAACCTTTCTGTCTCTCTGAGATGTGAAATTACCTTTTAATACAAGTAATTTCATGTCCATGGTGCTGTGATCAGGCATACAAAAGTGTTTGGCTGCAGGTAGATCCATTCTTTTTTCTCTTATTGTGTGGCGATGAGAATTCATCCTTGTTCTCAGTTTTTGCCCAGTCTCCCCCACATACAGACCCCCAATTGGACATTTAGTACAAATAATTAGGTACCTGTGATCTTGTAATCCTGATGTGAGTTGGGGATCTTTATCTTGTCCGTGGTCATTATAAATGGACAGGTTTTACATTTTTTCTGGTTGCATGGAAAGGTTCCTGCAGCTGTTAGGGAAGACAGGGAGCTTCTGACAATGATGCTTCTTAGATTTGGGGGCTGCCTAAAACACAGTAGTGGGGGGTCTGGAAATATGGATTATAATCGGGCATCTTTTTGCAGTAAAGGTTGTAGTTTCCGTGCAGCTCCCCTTAGCACCTCCAGATTTGGATTGTAGGTGACCACTAGAGGCACCCGGTTATTTTCTTCTTTAGCTTTGTAATGTGGCAGGTGATCCCTTGATATTTTGGTGGCTCTTGTAATTTGGTTTTGAATTGTTCTTGGATTGTAACCCTGATTCAAAAAGGTCTTTTTGAGGCGACCAAGGTGTTCATCTCTATCCATGGGGTTGGAACATATACGTATATTGCTTCTGATGGCTTGGCTGTAGATAAAAGTTTTTTATGTGTTTTGGGTGGAAACTGTCCCATTTAAGGTATGTTGGACGGTCGATTGGCTTCTGATACAGGATGTCTCTATTTCTTTGTTCTTTAACTTAATGATGGTGTCCAAAAAGTTAATCTTAGTGCTGGAGTAGTTGAGTGTTAAGTTGATGATGGAATGAAATTGATTAAACTGTTCATGGAACATCTGTAGCTGTGGCTCAGACTCCATCCAGATGATTAAACTATTATCAATGTAGCGGTAGTAGCCAGAGGCCTGATGGGACATGAGGACAAAAAGTCACTTTCAAGCTTGGCCATGAAAAGATTTGCATACTGTGGAGCCATTTTACTTCTCATAGCTGTGCCAGTCTCCTGTAAATAGATCTTTTTGTCAAATTCAAATTAATTGTGGGTGAGGATGAATTTTGTGAGTTTCACCACAGAATCCGCATCATTCCCGGTGTTTTCCATGAAGAATTTACAGGCATTTAATTCATCCTGGTGTGGGATATTAGAGTACAAAGATTCCACATCCATGGTGGCCAGGATGGTTCCTTCTGGTAGGGGACCTATTGCTTGTAGTTTATTCAATAGGTCAGTTGTGTCCTGAATGTAGCTGGGTGTATCCTTTACCAGTGGTTTAAGAATACCCTCTACCCATCCAGATACCTGCTCAGTAAGGGTGTCCACACATGAAATAATCGGCCTCCCTGGATTTCCAGATTTGTGGATTTTGGGAAGCATGTCCCTCTTCTTGGACTCTCTAGTATCAGGTTATGGATTCATCAGGCAGACAAGATACCAACTTGTTTAGTTCCTTGTAATAGTCCTGTGTAGGATCCGACTCCAATTTTCTGTAGTAGCGTGTGTCCATAAGTTATCTGTTTGCTTCCTTCATATAGTCTGATGTGTTCATCATGACTATTGCACCTCCCTTGCCAGCAGGTTTAATGATGATTTCTTTGTTGGTTTTCAAAGACTGTATGGCTTTTCTCTCCTCGGCACTGATGTTGGATGCTTGTCTCCTGTTAGTGTCTACGATTGTGGATTGTTAGAATCCCTTTTCCTTCAGCCTGAGTGTTTTCTGAATCTTCTATATTATTGAAGTATTCCCTCAGGCGCAGTCTCCTGAAAAAATGTGTGGGGGGGTAGGGCTGTCT
>VIAB01003147.1:35047-46516 GCA_009801035.1 Oophaga pumilio
ACTTTAACAAAGTAGAAAAGCAGTCGCACTCGAGCAAAATATTGCGCTAATGAAGTTTCTTTTTATTATTCAATGTATATCACCACATGGACAAAAAAAGGACAAAAAAAGTATACCGAGGTAACGTTTCGACCCACAATAGGGTCTTTATCAAACCTCACTGTAAAACAAATATACAGAAAATTAATATGTTAGTAAAGTAGTAGAACAAAGACAAACAAGTTATACAATATAAATGAAAGTGCTATATACAAACATGTGTTAACAGAAAAAAAACTATGTACAATATTCAAAGACAGTGCTGTCTAAATAAAGATGCTGGACAAATAGATATAGATATACATATATAAATACACCTAATAAATAATGGCGGGTACATATTAGTGGCTTGGCCCGGCTCCTTGGTCTTCATCTTTACAAGTTTGAATTGCATATCTAAAGCCATAAAGATAAAAACCTTGACAAAGGCCCGATTGGCTGAAACGTTGGTACTTCTGTATGACTGAAGATGGTCTTTACCACCAGCCATTCTGTCACACGTGTTATAAACAGTATAATGTCTCCACAGTCCCTATGCACAATATGATGGTGCCACAGCTCCTCACACAGTGTACTGAAACCTACAGCCCCCATATACAGCATGATACCCCTACATTCCCCCAACACAGTTTGAGCCCACAAAGTCCCCTCAAAAATTATGATACAAGAAAGAGTAAAATTGCCATCACAGTCCCTCTCACAATATGTGTAAGGCAGCCAGGGTGGTAGTCGTGGCAACGGGCTTTAATGTTCCCACACCCTGGCGCCCCACAGATAAAACACAATGTCCTTTTTGCTGTGTGTGTGATGGGTGCAGCAGAGTACTCACTTCTGTTGCTGGAATCTCCTCAGTCTCTGTCACTCCAGCTTCTGGCTTCCAGGTTCCATGAAACACCACAAAGTCACAGTTCTTTTCCAACAGTTAAACTTTACTAAACAGCAAGGCATTCATCACATCAGCACAGTTCACGCAAGGCAACGTTTCCTGTACTTTCCCTGCCTTCCGGGCAGACTCTATTCTTTCTGTCATCTCTCTTTCTTTCCTCCCAGCGTTCACGGCTGTACCTCTAGCCAGATTCTGCCCCGTCTGCGCTTCCCTTTCCTCTGCCATCCGGGCAGTCCCTCTGGACAGTCCGTGTCCCAACTGTACCTTCAGCATCACCAGCTCCCTGTCAGCCCCTTGTACGGTTCCATAAGGGAAAGGTGCATCTCAGCTGCTACCGCTCAGATCTTAGGTCTTAGACCCCAAATCCTTCCTGGGGTATGATTCCTTTGAGCTGGTGCCTATTCACACTATTCTCTAGCCGGGGGCCCCTTACTGCCACCCGCAAACTTATCACCACCGCTTGTAACTGTCTACTGCATACGTCCTGTCCTCGGGCAAGCTGCCCGGGCGTCTGCCTCTAAACAGGAAGTGCCTTTCCATATCTCTCTACAACAGGAGTGATCTAGTGACGTCATCACGCTTGCTGCGCTGAGTCGTACAGGCTGAATGGTCGAAGCAGGAGCCAATGACTCCCATCTCCACCGTTATCTGCAGCCTGAGGATGCTGATACTGGTGAAACTGAGACGTAAGACAGAGTTGGGGAGGACTCCGCTTACAATCCTCTTGCTGTCCTGGTCTACGGACCAGATAGGAACCACCAAAGGTCCTCATCCATTTATTTTTATGGATCCATCCATATGGCTCCAAACGTAGGACATTTGGTTTTTATTTTTTTAATTGATGGACGTAAAAAACAGACATACGGATGGAATACTTAGCACCATACAGATGAAAGATCATGTGAATTCTTCTCGATAAAAAGCTGATGATTTGACATACACTCGTCTGGCCAAACTCTGAACAAACTCCTGGCAGATGATGCTCTTTGGATTTACCCAAATGTCAGTATTTGGTCAGTATTTCACATATTTGTAAGCCCGACCCAGGAGCGGAACAAATAGAGAAATCATCCAAAGGAAACATTTGCACTTCCTGAATTTTTGACGGATTCCTGGTTTAGGTTTACAGATATTAATGTAAAAAATACTGATCAAATTTCTGCTGTGTGAACATGACCTTAGGCCCCTTTAACACTTTATTACAATTTTTTTTTCAGTGTATCAATCAGTGTTTTTTATCAGATTTTCATCTGATTTTTTTTGCCTGTGAGTCCATTTTTAGCATCAGTGTGGCATCTAATTTTCTTCTATGCCAAAAAAAAAGATGAAGGTTTCTAAGCTTTTCCCAGCAATAGATAGTAAAAACCAGACGGCACTGGTTTGCAACATGGATGACATCCTCGTGCTGTTTGTTTTTTTTCACGGACAAATTGTCCTAATTAAGCAATTTTTATCTGCAAATTAGATCAAAATCCGACATGAATACGATTAAATTAGTAGATTTTAAAGTCATAAAAAAAAGACATGTGAACAACAGATCTGGGCAAACTGCAACCCACAGGGCCACAATTTTCATTCTTCCTATCCAGCCCACGAAAAGGGATAGCAAAAGGTCTGGAAACAGTGGCCGGTAAAACGTACACGGTGACCAGCCTCCTCGCCCCCGTCCAATGTCCCGATTTAACCGGTCAATATAATGGTGAAGGACAAGAGGCTCACTTCTCCACCAATTAGCCTGTGTGACCAAGCGTCTTAGGGCAGTCATTAGATCATGTCTGGTGTGGAGCCTCAGACCAGGGACGTGCGCCAGGGGATCGGGGAGAGGAGAGCGGTGTTTCTTTGTTTTTGTCATTCACATGTGGGGCCAACATACTAAGTTAGTGGGGCTTGGGGGACCATACTGAGCGAGTAATCGTACTGTGTTGGGGATCTGTGGGTGCCATCATACTACGAGGGGGTCTTTGAGGGGTGTTCAAACTGTGTTGTGGGGCTGTGGGGGGATCATACTGTGTGGGGGTACTATAGGGGCCATCATACTGGGTGGGGGTACCATGGAAGCCATTACACTGTGTGAGGGTGATCATACCATGTTGGGGGCTTTGGTGGATAATACTGTATGAGGAATGTGGGGACAATCTTTCAGTGTATAAGGGGTTTTGGTGACCATCATTCTGTGTTGGAGGGATCATACTGGGTGGGGGTACCATGGGGGCCATTACACTGTTTGAGGGAGATCATACCATGTTCTGGGCTTTGGTGGATAATACTGTATGAGGAATGTGGGGACAATCTTTCAGTGTATAAGGGGCTGTGGTGACCATCATTCTGTGTTGGAGGGATCATACTGGGTGGGGGTACCATGGAGGCCATCCCACTGAGTGAGGGTGATCATACCTTGTTGGGGGCTTTGGTGGATAATACTGTATGTGGAACGTGGGGACAATCATTCAGTGTATAAGGGGCTGTGGTGACCATCATTCTTTGTTGAAGGGATCATACTGGGTGAGGGTACCATGGGGCCATCACACTGAGTGAGGGTGATCATACCATGTTGGGGGCTTTGGTGGATAATACTAAATGAGGAACGTGGGGACAATCTTTCAGTGTATAAGGGGCTGTGGTGACCATCATTCTTTGTTGAAGGGATCATACTGGGTGGGGGTACCATGGAGGCCATCACACTGTGTGAGGGTGCTCATACCATGTTGGGGGCTTTGGTGGATAATACTGTATGAGGAACGTGGGGACAATCATTCAGTGTATAAGTGGCTGTGATGACCATCATTATGTGTTGGAGGGATCATACTGTGGGGGGGGTCATCATTCTGTAGACTGTATATAGGGAACTGAATGGAATCATGCTGCATGAGGGTCAGTCATCCTTCTGTGTGGGATAATAGGTTTTTCGAACCCCCATTTTTCTTAGACCTGGAAAATTTGTGTGAACATACTCACCTTGTACAGCTTGTACCTGACCAGTCTGAGGGTCCTCTGGTTTACCCGTTTTAGTCAGGCATTTATTTAAAGTGTCACATGACCCTAACTGATAGATTGATAGTGAACAGCACACGCTAATTATCCCTTATCCTGATAAATGTTTAATTATTCCGATTTTTTTTCCACTTTGCCTCCGTAATCATCAGGATTTCATCGGAGTAATGCAAAATTTCGATTTTTCAACGCTCTTTCGATACATCTGATAATTTGCCAATTTGAGCAATTTTTATTATTTCCATGCAACCAAAAACTTGTTTCGAAATGATCCCATTCGGTCGCTATCTTCCTCCCAGGTATGTTGGGCAGTGCAAATAACGAAGGGCTCGATTCTACGTACAAGGTCAGAGGTCAGTGGATCTTGGTAGGGGCTGATGGGCGTTTGGTGTCAGGTAGGGTGTGCTGATCAGCAGCAGGGTGGACTCTCAGCTCTGCAGCACTGCATGGGTTAATGTGAATCAGCCTTTGTGAAGGGCTTGCTAACCTCCCCCTCCTCCCTGCCTGTCCTCCTCCCCCTTCCCTCCCTCTTTCTAGCTGTGTTGCAGGAGCTGGATTCCCCCTTTGCAGCCTGAGAAACCTTCTCCCAGCACTGGGAAGGGATCAGGGATCAGGCCCAGGAGATCCACAACCATGGATGGTGCAGGTAAGGTGCCACCAAGGTGTGTCAAGCAGGGCTAGGAGGACAAGAAGGGCAAGGCTGGCTATGTGTACTATGTGGAGGTATATGGCAGTGCAGCAGATCTCATACATTGTACATGGATGTGACACCATGGAGGGGAATGTGTGTGTTGTCCATGCCACCAGTGGGGAGACGCCTCCACGTGTGGCACCAGTTGTTCCTCTGTGTCTTGATGGGACTGGGCAGGTTAGGGGCACATAGGCCACGTCCTGGGGATAAAGTTATGGCCGCAGGCTGGAGATAGGGGCTGTGCAAGGGATCAGAGGTCTGGAGGGTAATGTATGGGGCCGGTAAGGGAAGGCAGCGCTGATTGGGAAGTTTAGGGCGAGGGGCTCCGCGCCGTAATCATTTCCATGACATCAACCATAGTGGTCAGTAACGTCCCCCTTGGAAGTTCACCCCTTTTTAGGATGTGGGTATGCTCCCGGCACGAGGCAGAAATGAATGAAACGGTTGGATTGTTTCCCTAGGATACACAGCGGAGGGGTCCCCTCTTTTTCATAGTAATTTTGTGATCAGCGGCATTAAATCGTATTTATACAACCAGGCGTCATATCACGTCGCACCGGCGGATCTGCCATCATATTTCTACCGACGTTGGTTCATTATCTGTCTCATCCGCCCAGAAATCAAAGTATCCTGTATCAACCTGAAACACATTACTTCTATCATAACTGAACGTATAAATCAAATTCCTAGAAAAATGATATTCTACACACGTGACATTCTGGTGACAACCACTATAGACATTTATGTGTCCATATGGTGGTCACCTGTGACCTAATCTCCTTGGTTATTAAGAGTTACACTCATTAACATTACATTTTGGGGGGCTTATTTGTGAGGCACCGTGTGACCACCCCTATGGTGTTGTCACCCAGCACTTGCCACTCACATTAGTTTAGAAATGTCTCAAAAGGTAAGGACTATTCTCAGCAGGATGTATTAAACCTTGATGTCAGAATTGTCACTTAAAGGGGTCTTCTAAATACTAACGTTTATGGCATAACCATAAGACACCGACTCTACACATAGGTGTAGGTCCCAGAGGTAGGGCCTCCAAATAAAAGACCTTATGGCTACACCCCTTGTAAAGGGTTAATCGGGCGACGCTCGCTTCCTGCATCGGTATGTGAAAGGGGCTGATGGCGTCACACTTCCCGATGCAGAAGTGAGCAGAGATGGAATACTCCTTTAAGTTGGCCGTTAGCATCGGATCTGGGATCATTTTTATTTTGCATAAATCTAATATATGTGGTGACAGCCCAGTTATCCTGGTATGTCCATAGAGGTCAATAGAGATGGGACATGTTGGTACTTTGCCTATCCAGAGGACAGAGGACTGGCAGCCACTGTCACAGTAGATGGTAGTTGACCTAAGGATTGTTTGATCAAGCTGGATATCATGATCTGTAATTGGACAGTGTATGTCAAACGTGTGAAACAGCCTTAAGTCTAGAAGGATAGAGAAGATGTAGTATAAAAACGACCTATGAGACTTCTCTGGGACCCCTAGAAAGAGAGAACCCAATCCTGGAGGGTCCCATACCAATGGCTATCCCAATGGATACCACAATCACCATGGCTATCGCCATCCCCATGGCTGTTTTCATCCCTATGGCTATCACTTTCCTAATGGCTTGTCTAATCCCCATGTCTAGTCCCATCCAAATGGCTATCACTATTTCCATGGCTATCCCCATCACCATGGCTTTCCCTATCTGATTGCTATCCACCTAGCTATCCTCGACCCCATGGCTATCGCTATCCCCATCCCAATAGCTATCCCCATGAATATGTCAATCAAGGTTTGTCCCATCTCCAAGGCTATCTTTATCCCTATGGCTAGTTCCATCCCCATGGTTAGTACCATCAACATGCCTATGCCTATCCGATGGCTATCTCTATCTCAATGACTATCTATCTGGCTATCCCTAGAGCCACCAATGTAGCAATCTTCATCCCCATGGCTAACCCCATCCCAATAATGATGAGAACGTGTAGGATTCCCCATTACAGAAGAACTACATTGCAAATATAGCTGTGCGTTTAGGGATTTACTTGGGCGGCAAAAATTCAGCACCATTTTGGCCAAGTTTCATCTTCTTGGGTCACTGATTTGGAGCTAGCTTTGTAGATAGATAATAGTAGAAAGTCGCAATTTCCAGGTCACTAGAAAAGTAAAGTTGTCTCCAGGACTTTCGAAATGGCCCATAAACTCTCTAGCATTTGTCTACCCCGATGTAATCTATGCAATGCCATTCATTACTGCATAAAGCAGGGATTAGAGGGCGATGGACTTGCAAATTTTCTGCTACCCTATGTGAAAAGACCAGTAATATAAGAAATCCTCGCCTTAGGGCTAGGCTCTGAGAATGTATATTGGTGACAGTAGGGTTGGCCTCTACTTGTACAGTATTTTTTTTCTTTTGATATATAACAAAGCCTATAGGCAAAGCGTGATAAAAAAAACATCAATGCCACATTTTTGAAAAATGCTAAAGACCCACAAAAAAATCTAAAATAACACAACCCAAAATGTTTTTTATGTAACGTAACATAGCGACTTTAGCCCCCTAAAAGAAAAATCACAAAAATGGATTCGCTTTTTCACAAAAACATAATGTGAAACCTTAATTTTCTACCTGTTCTCTTTATGCCCTTATCATTTTCATGCATTGGAACTTTTCTTCAGATTTTTTAAGACAGTTTCTAATGTTTTTAACAGAGATATTGTAATTTAGGAGCCAATGTTCCAGATCTAGGTCTAGCTGACCAACTAGATGTGAAGCGCCCATGTTTGCTTCAGGCATGGTCATGAATCCATGTTGGTTGTCCATAATTGAGATTACTGCCTACTTTTTGGCAAGGTCTTCCAGAAGAGGCATTGTATGTGGTGTGTGGACTACTGGGAATTTTTTCACGTAGGTTTTCCTAACTATTTTGGGCCTTGCGCTCTCTTAAACCTCTTTCGTTCTCCCTCCACAATAGAAACCTACTGGAGACTCTTCTGGAGAATTTGCTGTGTGCCTGTGTGGTTTACTAACTCTTCTGGGCGTGCATGAGGTCTCCTTTATTTTTCCAGGAGCCTCTCGGGCATTCCAGGAAAGTTGGCAAGTGTAATCAGACATATCCTATATATCCATTTGGGCCAAGTCTCAAGATGTTGAAGCTTAAGTCATGGTGCTATGACTTCAGTACAGGCTTATCATGTCTTAATGGGAACCTGTCAGCACTTTTGACCATGTAGAACTTTTGTCAGATCTAAATATGAGCTGGAAGACTGTTTTAATGTGGGTATTCTTGGTAGGAGCATGTCTGAAAAATTAAAAGTTTTCTTCTGTCGCATGTTGTGGTGCCAAGTGCCCACTGGGCATTCTCCAACAGTGAAGGGTCCAGGACTCTTCCACTTAGTAGTCTATTTCCGCCAGACCAGAAGCCCTGTGAGCCTCCTACCTGTCGGCCTCTTCTGACTAGTAGGATGGCGCGACGTCAGAGCAATTCACTAATTTATGTCTAGAATTGAAGAACTTTACAGCTTTAGATGTATTTAAACTACTGGTTCTTGCTTGGATGTGTCTTTTGCAGGCTTCTCAGTACCTGTTCTTCTCCCTTTTGAATGATAAGATTTACGTGAGCCCTGACGTTGAGACTAGAGTCATCAAATCAAAAGTTATCAAACTGTTCAATAGATGTTGTCGATGTCTGGTTTCCATTTTCAAACTCTTACGTTAGGATAAAGTTCCCTTATTTTGGACTCCTTTTTATTAGCTGTAGTCGAAAATGGTTGCAAATTTGCTTTGGAGGATTCCACTTGCTTATGAATGACATGGATAGCCTATAGATTTCAGGGCATACTGTATAATTTATTTCCCCTGTGGTGGAACTGCAGGGAAATTCAAGACTTGCTGCTAGATTTGGTGCAAATCAATTCTTAGAACCTGGTCCATGGGCTATGTCAGTAATTTGTGGTCACTATCAGTTAGCAAGCGATAAACTGGTCACTGGTTGTCAACCTAAGCTACTTACAATGTCAGAATGGCACGCAAACAAAATCTTCCAACTCTAAACTGATCAGGTGAAGTGGATAGCATTTATTTTTTTGACAATGGCACCTGTCAAAAGATGGGATATATTAGAAGTGAACAAATCAGTTCTTCAAGATGTGTTGGAAAATAGAAAAATGAGCAAGCGTAAGGATCTGAGCCGCTTTAACAAAGTCCAAATTGTGATGGCTAGTCAACTGGTTCAAGGCAGACCTTGTGGGGTGTAAACATGGTCCAATTAAGAAATACCAATGACTGGATCATGGGCGCCAACTAGAGATCGATTCAAGTGACTCTGATTTAGGTCAGAGGTACCTGGCAGCTAGACAAGAGGCCCTGCAAATCTCTTGCCTTCCGGCGTCCCTGAAGCGACTTTCGAATTAGCCAGGGCTGTATTGACGTCATCTGTGCAACGTGACGAGGACACCAGAAGGCAAGAGATTTACGGGCTTCCTGTCCCGCGAATTGATGCGCTCATCTCTAGCGCCAAGACTGATTGAGTGTAGGGAGTGAAAGCTAGCCAATGTTTACCTGCTCCCATAAAAGGGGTACAGTGGCTCTGAGAAAATTAATACTGTACACCCTAAGAAGCATGGTGGAATCCTAGATTATAAATTTGAATGGTGCTACAGGGGTCGTGCTCGACCAATTCTCCAATCAACTCTTCCTGGTTGTGGTCTTGTCTCTTGTAGGTGGGACACAGGACCACCATTCTAGCAATCAATCCCAATGGTCAGACCCAAAGAATAGGTGATAATTTGTATAAGCACTTAACACAATATTTAAAACTGTATTGACACTTCCATATTTCCTTTCGAATTTGGCAAAGTTTGCCATAATAAAAAACTAAATATATCCATCATTCAGACAGCTGTCACTGTAAATCCCCCCTACGTCTTTCCAAAGGGGACCCGACCCCATATTGTTTTTCAGCCTGACATTACGTACTTGTCGATTTGGAGCCAACACCTTTTTGTGTGAATTCCGTCGAAACTTCTTTGTTCCGCGTCTCCGGTGTATTGTTCTTCAGTGTACGACGCCGACGAATGTATTTGCTCTGTTTAAATAAAGGATGATAATTTGTGTCTCGGTGAAAAGCTACAGTGCGCGGCGGCGGCGACAGCCGCGCTCGCTACAGACCTTATGAGAATCGAGCAGTGTTTAGAAACGCACTCTATGAAATCTAATGCTTTTGCATCCCAGAGGCAATTATGGCATTTAAATCCTTTTACTGCAAAGCATTAGTGGTCCGGCGGTGACGTGACTAACAATTTTTCCAGCTTTGTAAGCCGTTTGCACAGGCTATTATGAAGAAGAATAGAGAAGAAGGCCGGGGTTTCTTCTGGGAGAGTGAGGTATCGGTGCATTGTCTGTGTTGGATATCTCCGGCACCAGATGGAAGCACAAGGTGAGTTATTTAGGGAGAGCGAGACTTTGCCGGTCTGAACGGCGCGGATTCTGCAGCAGTCATTAGCTGCCTGGGGCAGATGTGCATTATACATGGAATGTGCTGGAGACTGGTTAGCGCAGCTGTAGGTTACGTCTGGTATTTTTCTTTCTTTTTTTGTTTTTTTTGCCTGTGCTAATTTTGGGTTTACCCATACGGAATGTGACCCCATTCACAAGGTAATTAAAGGTAAAAAGAATTTTTCCTCTCTCGAAATTTTAGTAAATACTTACAGAAAAATTACAGGGCACTTTGTTTTTAGAGTTTTGCATCATCGTTCCTTTTTGTAGCAGCCTGGAAATGTATAAAACAAAATCTATTTCCCTCTTTAATAGGGTGTGCACAGATTGTACAAGCATTGCATTGTCAGACTACGGAGACACACCCTACCGACAAGTCCAGCTGACAATTTATTCATCATTTTACTGTAAGATCAATAGATCAATGGCCCAGTACAGAGTGCTTAAAGGAAAAAAATGCCACAGAATTGTTAATTTATGGAGAAAACAAGAATTTGCTTGCATTCAAAGTTGTACAGAGAAATATGTTGCCCTTACAAGTGTTTGGCACACCGCTACTGTAACATCTGTGCAGTGGCGTAACTAGAGTCTGATGGGCCCGCTGCAAGATTCGGACCGAGGCCTGCCCCGATCCTGAAAAAAATATATGTGTCCCTCATACTGGCTCCATCCTGGTATGTGTCCCCTGTTCTGACACTGTTCTTTAATGTATAGGAGAAAATAAACCATTATACTTACCAGGGGCATACATAGAGGTCATGGCGCCCCATAGTAGAAGTATAATGCACAGCCCATAGTCATCCATGTAGTATAATGTACCCCGTTGTCCTCCATATAGTATCATGTGCAGCCCATAGTCATCCAAGTAGTATAATGTACCCCGTAGTCCTCCATATAGTATAATGCGCAGCCCATAGTCATCCATATAATATACTACACAACCCATAGTCATCCATGTAGTATAATGCACAACCCATAGTAATCCATGTAGTATAAAGTACAGCCCATAGTCATCCATGTAGTATAATGCACAGCCCATAGTCACCCATGTAGTATAATGCACAGCCAATAGTCACCCATGTAGTATAATGCACAGCTCATAGTCATCCATGTAGTATAATGCACAGCCCATAGTCATCCATGTAGTATAATGCACAGCCCATAGTCATCCATGTAGTACAATGCACAGCCTATAATCATCCATAAAGTATAATGCACAGCCCATAGTCATCCATAAAGTATAATGCACAGCCCATAGTCATACATAAAGTATAATGCACACCCCATATTCATCAATGTAGTACAATGCACAGACCATAATCATCCATCTAATATATAAAGCTGAATGTATGTATGTG
>VIAB01003147.1:49742-70117 GCA_009801035.1 Oophaga pumilio
AGCACTATATGCTAATTTTTTGAGAAGGACCTGTATACTACACACCCCATAGTAGTCATCCATGTAGTACAATGCACAGCCCATAGTCATCCATAAAGTATAATGCACAGCCAATAGTCATCCATGTAGTATAATGCACAGGCCATAGTCATCCATGTAGTATAATGCACAGCCCATAGTCATCCATAAAGTATAATGCACAGACCATAGTCATCCATAAAGTATAATGCACAGCCCATAGTCATCCATAAAGTATAATGCACCTCTAAGGTCTCATTAGATATGTTTGGCCTGTTGAGTTTGGCTTTTTTATGAGGTCCATCTGTATTTGGAAAAATTTGGTCATTTACGTCCCTAACACCCAATAAATGGTCTTGAACGGTCGACCTATAGACGGCACAGAATTCGAAGGTTTGAAGTTTAACTACTCCATTATCATTTACACAATTTATTACCAATATGGGCAGTAACCACTGTCACTTGTGTATGCGTCATACATCGAACTACAAGGCTAGGATATCTTACTGAGTAAGCTGCATTAATCAGCCACCATTCCAGGTTTCTAAGGCTTTGTTCACACAGGGCATTTTTGTTCGCTTTTTTCTGCTTGGTGTTGGCAGGAAAACCTCTACATTTTTATGCTTTTTTATGTGTCTTTAGTTGGAGTTTTTAGGCCATCAGTTGAATGAGTGAAAAACACTGATGGAATTGACATACTGCAGGGTTAAAAAAAGAGAAAAAACGCACCACAGCTCAAAAAACTTCAAGGGAAAAAACGCATTGTGTGAATGAGATTTTAGAAATGTTTTTTGATGCTACTGTAGAACGTTGATTTTTAATGCACAAAAAATGGAACACATATGGTACATATATACATACACTGGGGGTATGCTCCTACGTAAGGAATTTGGCTACCGTATATTGTTTGTCTCCCACCTGTTTATTAGGGGTTGCCTCCCTCTTTGTCCATCTGAACCTCACCCATCATTTGGTTTGATAAATTTGGAAAATACCAGGCGTGCCTCAAGGAATCCAGAATGCAGTTCTCTTCTTTGTGCTACCAGCTGGCATGACTTTGTGAATGTTAACGAGGTTGTCCACTACCTTTTTTTATTGATGACGTATTTTTAGGGTAGTTCATCAATATCTGGTTGGTGGGGGTGCGACACCCGGATCCCTCACCGATGAGCTGTTACCGGTGGTGGCTGTAAGTTTTTGGATGCTGCCGGAACATGGCAGCTCCATCATTATTATGGTGGGGGTGGTGAATAGAGGGTGGACCTGCAGTACCTGGCCGCGACCACTGTAGAGATGATGGAGCTACTGTGTTTTGGCAGCATCCGAGAACTTCCAGCCGCCGCCGGTGACAGCTGATCGGTGGGGTGCCTGGTGTCTTATGTCGTCTTACGCAGAGACGTTGGTCTTCAGAGTGAAATAACCAGTGTAACGGTGCTTATTTTTGGCCGTATTAGGTAATGTTCACATCGAGTTTTTTTTTCCATTTTTTTTCTCGTTGAAAAATCCACATCTAAAAGATTCTAAAAAACACATAGTTTTTGGCGCAGTTGTGAGGTTTTTGGTGTTGTTTGGATGTGGTTTGCCTGTGCCAGAGTTGACCGCACAGCTGCTGCTGAGCTCATTTATTGTCTGCAGTGCTATCAACAGTGGAATCTGCGACTGAGACTCCGTGCTGGACCTAGGGATAATGAGTAAAGAATATTTTACTGTTGTTTGTTTGCTTTTTTAAATAAACTGCAGCCAGAATAATAATTTCCACAATTGGATGTGATTAAATAAAATGTTCCTGTGCTGAGATAATCTTATAAATGTGTCCCTGCTGTGTACTGTGTAATGTCTATGTCTGACCATGAAGGAACATGGTCTGATCCTACCACATCTCCTGGGCAGGGGAGGAAGCAAAAGAGAGGATACAGACAGGACAGGAGGGGATCACAGCTGACTCTTTTTTGTGAGATAAAACATTTCACTGACTGTTTTTAAACAATGTTTTACTTCAAAGAAAGATTTGCGATCCCATGCTGTCCTGTCTGTATCCTCTCTTTTGCTTCCTCCCCTGCCCAGGAGGTGTGGTATGATCAGACCATGTTCCTGCACGGTCAGACACAGCCATTACACAGTACACAGCAGGGGCACATTTATAAGATTATCTCAGCACAGGAACATTTTATTTAATCATATCCAATTGTGGATCTTATTTTTATTCCAAGATCTAGTGAATAAAATCAAAATTTGTTCATGGGAAAACCAACTTAAATACCGATCGTGTGATCATAACCTAAATCTCTTAATTCATTTTGCTGGTTTTGTGTTTTTTTTTTCTAATTAAACACACATCTATATATTTTTTAACCAGTTTGGTTGCAGTTCGGGTTTTCTCATCTCTACTAGCTGGTTCACGATGGTAGGCCTCAAGTTTGAGGCTCTGAAATTTCAACCTCTGTTGAGTGAATCTCGTAAAATTCCTGTTCAACAACTAAAATATTGGCCCGGGATAAATGAAAATATAATGGATCAGTTGTGTATTTGGGGTGCAAAGATTTTGTTATCTTTCTTACGCGTATAAAACCTTTACCACATTCACACGTTGAGTATTTGGTCATTTTTTTAACCTCAGTGTTTGTAAGCCAAAACCAGGAGTGGGTGAAAAATGGAGAAGTGGTGACGTGTTTCTATTATACTTTTCCTCTGATTGTTCCTCTCCTGGTTTTGGCTTACAAATACTGAGGTAAAATGCTGACCAAATACTGAATGTGTAACTGTGGTGATTGTTTTTTTTTACCCCCTTAGATGCTTTTTATTATTTGACGATGGTCATATTTGTGTCTAAATGGTTCAGTGTTTGAGGGGGATGGAGGTCATCACCTGCCGCTCACAGCGGGATACAACAAATTCGACTAGTGTTCAGTGATGACAGCCTGCCTTCCAGACAACGTCCCTGGAGAAAAGTCCTATAATCTTTCCAGGTATCCTGAGAGACCAGCAGATGCTGGTAAACACCACGTCTACAAACGAGAGGATCCTGAGCGGATTGCCGAGCCGAGATCCTGTTAAGATGTATGAAGACATTATGGCCTTACAGGCTGGACAGTATAAAACCACTCATGATTTTTGGGAAAATCTTTTTGTATTACTCTTTTATTTTTTAAACCTGGTGTTCATTTTTATTTATTTTTTTACATTTTTTTTTATTTCGAATAGAAGAAGCCATTTTATCGAGTGAACAAATACCGTAATATCTACATCCTCTATTTTCGTACGTGAAAATCTTTTGGATCTGGTGCTTAAATGTATATAAGGGGTATGGTCCCTATTTGGACAGACCCTTCAAGGTCTTCAAAATTGTAGAGATGAAGTGACACAATGCGTGCACTCATTTCCCCCCACTCTCCTCAAAAATAAAAAAAAATTTGCTCGTTTTTTTCCCAATTAATTTGAGGAGCGTATGGCTGGCGAAGACACTTCTAGTGAGAAAGAACAGAAAGCAGATGTAGTGAGAGGAGATGTCATTACCTCAGCATCCCCCGGGTATGAGCTCAGAAAGTGGTGGTGATTGTGGTAATTACGACAGGGGAATATCGCTTATTATTCGGCTTTGGGAAATGGCCGTCGTGCTGGCGCAGTGACCGGTGACCAGCAGGGGAGGTGTTAAATGCAGTATGGATGCCATAGATTAGCACTGAGGTACGAGCTGACATTTTTTTTAGACTTTGCCTTCTATATGCTGCTACAGATGAAGAAAGCTGTGTGGGCTGAGATCTACCTTAATCTTCCTGGTTTCTGTAAAAAAAATTGAACAAGTATTAAATCTACCGAGATAAAACCAGGAGCTGTTGAGCTGCAGAGACTCCTATTCTACCTTTTTAATTTTGGACGGGGGTCAAGGGACATTTTTTTTGGCCACGTGTGTTGCACAGTTTTATGATCTTGGGAATATCTGAAATAAAGATTTTTTAAAAAAAAAATGTGACGTAAATGGGTTGTCCACTTTTAAAATCTATTTTTGTTAGCAGAGTATCCTAAAAATAAGATGATTGCATGCTGTTCCCCAGTTCTGGGTTTCAGTACAGCACTGTCACAGGACGAATGAGGCATTACATGGTGGTGTCCTCCTGAAAGAAAAAGGACTTTATTTTTCCATTTGCTCTTGTGGCTAATAGCTAAAGGACTGCCCTATATTATCCCAAAATGTCCTATTAGGATATTTCAGTATTAAGGTCCCTGACCATAATATGGTAAGTTTCAATGTACTATTCAATAAAACATTTCAAACGGGAAATTCAAAAACCTGGAACTTTATGAAGGCTGATTTCAGCAAATTAAGGGAAGAACTTAATCGTGTAGATCTATAGCTATCCAACAGTAGCTAATTCAACAGGTATCTTCTCCCGCTCACCCATATGCAGGACCGCTCTGCTTGGCCAAGCACTCCTGTGCTCCCTATGGGAGAGCCGCTGTCAGATTATTTCGGCAATGGCTTTTCTTGGTGCCAAACAGAAGGATCAGCCATTGGATTTCCAGCCTGATGATCCTTCTCTCTCCCAACATCATCTGTCTAGGGAGAGTTGGGAAGCCCCACACACATTAGACAAAAGTTAGGATTGGTCAGCAGTATTTTGTATATGGGGGTCTTAAGTTTTCTTAAAAGGGCTACCCTTTTAAAGGGAATTTGTCACCAGGTTTTTGCTCTCTCATGATGTAGTGGCAGAGACTCTGATTCTAGCGACGTATCACTTACTGGGCTACTCACTGCAGTTTTGATTGAAAAATAAAAAATTATTGGCTGCAGATCTCCAAGTTCTCTGAATAATGAGCTCTATATAACCCCGCCCACACCACTGATTGGCAGCTCTCTGTATACACTGTGCATAGGCAGAAAGCTATCAATCAATGAAGGGGTCGTGATTAACTACCTGGCAGCAGTCCAAATAGTCTTCTAGTGATAATCTCTTGCTGATAAAACACTGATTTTATAAACACTACAATAAACAGACCGGTAAGTGACATCACTGGAATCAGGTCTCTGCTCCTACATCATGCTGCTCTCAGATTAGGTAGCAAAAACCTGTTGACATATTCCCTTTAAACCTTAACTGTGGGATAGGATTAACCATGTCCAACACATGCAGCTGCATGATTTATTTAAAGGGCCCCCATACACATTAAATAGGTGTCGATCGAACGTTCAGCAGATGACTATCTCTCCCGACTACCCCATACTGAGATACCTGCAGACTTCTCTGGCAACTGCTTATCTTAAAAGGGTTGCAATGTCCACTACTGGGACAAGCCCCTCTTGATCAAAATGTTTGGCCCCGATAACATATTAAAGCCTATATTATGTATGCCTATACTCGCTTTCTTTGCCGGTTCCGTTCCCGCGGTGTCGGCACTCGTTCTTTCCAGTACTCTCGTGCAGTGTTGTAACACGTGATGCCGGTGCTCAAAATCATTGCTGGCATTACTGTCCCCACCTTTGGACATATCGAACATGAAGAGGAAGTCCGGGCTGCAGCTGATCCCTGGCTTCCCCTTCATGTTCAGTTTGTCCAAAGGCGGAGACAGTGACGCCGGGTGCTGATTGGGTGCCGGTGTCACAACACCACGCCAGTGCCGACAATGCAGGAACGGAGGCAACACAAGGAGTGAGTATAAGTTTTATTATTTTATCGGTGCCAAGCGAGGGGTATGAGAAGAAGTTGTCCAAGTAGTGGACAACTTCCTTAAGGAGAACAAAAGGGTTGACGGTGGGAATTCCAATGTGCCGATCCTTCTCCCCAACGTTATTTGTCAAGAGGCTTCCATGAACATTAGTCTGACACTAAATATATTGGGCAGGTTTAGCCAACTTTTGCCTAATGTGTATTCGAGCTCTCCCGTGCAACTTGCTGCTCAACCCTTGATGTTGCCCTAAAAGAGTTATTTCTTTTTCTTTTTCGTATGTTCTTTTTTGCTGTCTTAAGAGTCTAATCGGAACCAATGCAATTGCTCCATCTTAGTCATTTTTAATAACAAAATTACTAAATACCCGTGTATGTAATCCATGGTGAGACTAATGTTCGTATATATTGAAAAACTATTGGACCACGTAGGGGATCGTGGTTATACGAGTGGACACCTTAATTGATAACGTACCTTGCCGTCTCTGCGAGGGAACAGGACATGATGTCTCCTAATGTGTGATGTGGCTGATGCCCAAATCACGTTCAGTTACACAATAGACAAGTACAAACTGTAACGCTAAGAGTATAAAGTAACTGACCCTTCACTTAGCGGAGAATCCGGTTGATGGCGTATCAGCAAACTGCTCATTTTCATGTCAGTCAATAATTGCTACAGGGGGATGAGGTATACATGGACGCGTTGGTTCTTCAGGGTTAGAGCCGCTGTTAATCGAGGGTGGGTTTAGAGTAGGCAACCTCCTTTATAATGTTCTTGCTGAGATGAGGCGCCTACGTATTTGATTAATTTAGAGAGGAACCCGCAGCTCTCCTGACATGTCTGAATTAGGGCAGTCTTACTTGTGTTCCCCATGAAATAACAATTCTGGAGCAGCTTTTCTTATAACGCTGCATTGTACTGTACAACAGGGGGTTACCCTTCCCTTTAAAAGGGTGTGTCCCTACACAGTCCAACACCGTCATGACCTATTGGTGATTAGCGTTACCCAGTGGAGGGATCTAAGGGGTAATTTTCTCCTCAGAGCCCAGTTAGAGGCCTCTCATACAACCAAATCAGATCTCATGCTATGCACTGAGGAGGAGCCAACACACCGAAACACGTGTCTGCATATTAAGATTGAGGTTTGACATTTATCCTAAGTCATGTGGCAAGGCTCTTTAAAAGGTCGATAAAGACTTTTAGGATTCCTACTTCCCATAGGTGTCGCTAGAGATCGAGTCCTCTGCTTCTCTGAAGAGACAATTTGCCTGTGAAGGGACAAACCCATAATTGGTAACAGCACTAATTGGTCAGTGTTATCCTGTGTAAGAACATACCCTTAACTGGTAACACCCAGTTGTCAATTTATTCTATGAGAAATAAGAGTTCTGAGAAAAATTTTCCCCCAGAATTGATGAAGAATACGAAAATTCCCAAAATAAACGTGTCGGGAGAAGAAACAAGTCCCTTTTACGGCCATATTGACATCAGTTTTTGAGGTCAGTGTTTCATCGGTATACATAAGCCAAGATTAGGAGTGGAACCTGGAGGAACATTCATGCAGGTTCTGTATTTTGGATCCACTCTTGGTTTGGCTTCCAAATGCTGATGAAATGCTGATAGGTGAACAAAATTTGTGATTGACCACACTGAGGCCTAATTCAGATTTCCGTGAGACGTGGTCCTCAAATTCCAGGCTGACCATGGGTCTCTTAACCCAAACTCAGCAGCAGATATTTGAGGTTGTTGAGTTTGGGTGAGGGCACCTGAAATCAGTCCTGAAGTGGTGGTCCATACTTGGCGAATATCTGAGTTTGGCCTCAGTGTCCATGCTGCTATGAGCACCTGGATAATTAGTGGCTCGTCAGTAGTACTTTTGGGGGCTATGCTAGCTTATATAGATTCAGATCTAGTACTGGTATGGGGAGATAGGTCTTCTGCTGCGTAGACGGCCTTTACAACCATAAAATGCAAAGTGGTCTATTCTTGGCATGATCGTTTCTGATGGCTGATTGGCAACGGGTACTCGGCTTAGACACATATCTTTTGACTTTCCAGAGCCTGAAATTTCCATCTGCCATTCCAAATATTACCGACGATATCTTCTCTATAGGTTTGGATCTGTATTTTCCTGATTTCCGAGGCATAAGTTCGCGCACAGCTCGCACATGTAATGAGGCTTGGTTAATTGACAGGGAACACAGATTTCACTGTATCCATCTTCCCAGTCTAGGAATCGTTCGGCAGCGGTAAAAACTGTCCAGAAATTGCAGGCACCCAACCGTGTGTCTTCTTTGTGATAAGACATGTGGAGAGAAAAAATCTCATCTTGTGGATGCCTGCTGTGTGATAACAAAAATAATCAGCTTTCGGCATTGTTACTCGAGCATCTTCCATTCGATGGCGGCCCGGAGCTAATTGCTGAAGGATCACTGTGGCGTTTGATGGATTTGAATCAGTAAATGCCTTAAATTTTGCTTGAAAAAATAAGACGATGGGGGATGGGCACTGTAATAATGTACTTGGTAATGGCCGTGGAACTTGGAGAGTTAATCTTCAACCCCCTCCCCTGAGCCGAGACCAGACAGACAGAAATCGTGAGAAAATCTACAATGCTGGCTATTGTTAATAGACTCTGCAAATATTACTTTCCATGAATCTATGAAACTGATGACTAGGGGATAGTTTTCACAGCAAAGTGCGAAGATGGAATAGAGCAACGTCTGACCCATCCTTTAGAAGAATAATGACTTTTTCTTAAAGGAACCCAGGACCACCGTCATGCATGTGGTGCCCATCTGAGCCACTTTTGGATCATTTATTGCTCGCTGACCTGGCTTTTGGGGTCCAGCGTTATATTGTAAGAACGATTAAATTTTTGGATTATGGAAGGAAGTGATCAAAAAAGAAAAAAATGATAGATGTTTGCGATTCTACTTGCTGGATCCTTGAAATCCATTCTTGTTTGTTCTAAAAAAAAAAGTTGTTCTTCACTAATAAGGAATCAACCACCTTGGTATCGGGAGCTATTTTCTCAAACTGGCCAAACATTTTTGGGACCTTATCAATATGGCATCCCTCTATTCTGTTCTATGTTTAAACCGTACTTGTCATTTCACACGTACGTAGCATAGTCTTGCTTCTCTTATGCCCCAAAATATGTTAAAACTGCTCTTGGTCAAATTATTATTATTATTGGCCTTTGGCTCAATCTCGAGCCATGGCGACTTGATGGATGAACGCTCAGTAGGAAGCTCGATCTTGTGCAAGCTTAGATAGGTCCACCAGGGTCTTCTCTTTTCTTGATTATTTCAAGCCATCTTGTTGCTGATCTTCTTAGCCTTGTTCCTTCTATTCTTCTGACTATGATGTCTTTCTTCAGTGATTGTAATCTTCTTATGATGTGTCCAAAGTACCAATCTAATATGACCAGGAACAGCCCTGATTCTCAAGCACTGTAACTTATTTACTTTCTTGGGTTGATTTTTCCGCTTTATAAAGATTCTGTTTCATTTATCGTCTGCGTATATTGCTCCTGTCATTGTCTGATAGCTCGAACTGAAAGTCCACATCTCTGTTATGTCTGTGTGCAGTTTGACAGACAGAAGAACGGGCAGCAAGGTGGCTCAGTGGATAGCACTGCAGCCTTGCAGCGCTGGAGTCCTGGGTTTGAATCCCACCTAGGACAACATCTGCAAGGAGTTGTATGTTCTCCCCGTGTTTGCGTGGGTTTCCTCCGGGTTCTCCGGTTTCCTCCCACACTCCAAAAACATACAGATAGGGAATCTAGATTGTGAGCCCCATTGGGGACAGCGACGATAATGTGTGCAAACTGTAAAGCGCTGCGAAATATGTTAACGCTATATAAAAATAAAGATTATTATTATTAAACCCTCCCTCATTACCTGTAATCCCCCTTGGCATCTCTGCTGCTAGATGGATGGCACTTGACAACAGGCAGTGGACAGCAAGTTATTCAGAAGCAAAAGACTTACTGGCCATCACTTTGGAGTAAGTTTTCTCTGGTAGGACGGCATACAATTGAAATAGATAATTTGCAGATTATCTATCCCATTATCAAATGAGACAGTGAACAATGAAGCCACAGTCATATATATCGTGGTCTTTTTAACTAGAAAGATATTATTCAGTGACCTTTTTGGCAGACAATTTTTTTTCTGTAAAAGGAATAGTGTGATGTTCCGATTAAATTACAGCCTAGTTACTCCTGTAGAGCATTCTTGTATAGCCAGGGTTGACAAATGGCCCTAAGCTTTAGGAGCCAATTAGTCCAATCAGGCAATAAGAACTTCAATAGCGGTAGGAAGGAAAAAAGATTCCAAAAAGCCGGGCATCAGGGGCAAAGCTGTAAGTATAATATTTCCTGGATATTGCGCGGCCCCGCTAAATACTTTGAGACAGGAATATGTTCCCAACAGTGAGAAAATATAGAATAATTCCACCATAGAAATGTGTCTTACAAGTTGGAGGAACAGTCCTGTCGATGGTGACGATTCATGAGGTTTCGAGCAATGGTCGGTTTGGTTTTCAACTTTGTTTCCGTTACTGTAAATTGTGTATTCGGTTAAATTGCCCATAGGGGAACCCTGTCTCAATCCTATACTTTCTTGTTCCTCATAATATACATTTTTGGGGGGCTAGATGTGAGTCTTTACCTTTTTAGACTAAGGGCCCCCATACACATTTGAAAAGTCTACTAAACCCGATTGGCACTCTAGTAATGGGTGGTTCGCAAACGATCTAGTACAAATAACCGGCTCGCTGCCATGAATGATAGGAGCCAGAAACCCCACTAAAAATCTCTTAATGGCTCTCTCTGGGGGTAAAATGGCTGTATTTGGTGGCTGAAACCCCAACCGCCTGTTTTAAACCCTACCCACACAGTGATTTAATTGGTTGACTTTAGGTAGACAAGATTTCGGTTGCAGAAGGGCAGGGTTTAAGCTTTATCAATTTCATCTTAAACTTTTGTTCACTTGGGTTAAACACATGTTTGATCGGGATCCATTTGGGATCCAAAGCAGCCGACTCTTTTTGGTGAGCCGAGCCAAACGACCAAGATCACCGAAAAGTGCCGGACTGCTCATCACTATGGCACACTTAGAGATATATGGGGGCTCCTAACTCCACCCGGGCAGATAGGGAGAGAAGGGTTGGATACGTAAAATGTCCACGCCCGATCCTTTTATTTTCAGGGGAGGTGAGCCATCACAAGATGTGTTAAGCAATTATATTAGTCGTTGGCATACTGATTGTGTTGATTGCCCAGGGGCTGCTAGTCAAGAGCATGGCAATGGCTTCTACATTTGTGGCCCCATTCTAAAGGCTAAGATCAGAGGCACCTTGTGTAGTCACACAGTCCAGGGTCCATTCGAAGACGCAAGGGCTTTCTGAAAATATTCCTTACAGTTCGGGCATGCTAAGATAAATATATACACCAGTACATTATTGTTAAAAAAACCCACAAATAACCCTATGAGACTAAAGAAGAAAAAAAAGGAAAAACAAAACTGTATAATGTATATAATAAAATCTTTGCAAAAAAAAAATGTAAATGCTAAAGCTTCTGTAACAAAAAATAAAGTACTTAAAGGACAAGTCATCTTACAAAAAAAAGCAATGCTGTTATGAATGTGCTAGAGATGGTTTCTGAGCAGAGGCTCCCTCTGGTGGTTACAGACAGTACTGAACCTTACAGCGAGGAATGGCAATCTGGGATCACTGACTGGACTGATATAAGGGAGGTTCCCTCCCATGATGGTCGCCGGTGATCAATTGTTCTTGTCTCAATTGTGGTTCCTGGTTCATTTGGAAGTTTGCTGTAGTCTTGCATGCATCTGCTGCTTTCAGATAAGATATTTTCTGCTTTTCTTTTTGTGCTTGCTTTTTGCATAATTTTCTGCACTTTTGTGGAGGTCAGCCGGGTCCCCTCCTGGGGCCTGTGCTCCTCTCAGTTTATCTGTAGCCACTGTTATTTGTTCATTTGCTTTTTCCTGTTTTTTCAGTGGCTGCGGCTTAGTTTTGTTACACCAGAGATCTGATTTAGGTGGCGGAGATCGTGTGATCTCAGGTGTTTTTGCAATCAGAAGAGTTGGTATTTTTTAGGGTTTTTTGTTGGATTGCAGTCAGAATTCTTTCCTGTACTTTTCTGTCTAGACAGATTGGGCCCCAGCGTTTGCTCATTCTATTTTCTGTCTGTGTCCGTGCTTCTTCTTGTCTAACCGCCATTACATGTTTGGGGGCTTCCTATTTTCTTTGGGGATCTGCTCCGGGGCAGATAGCTTTCATCTTTCTGCCTTTAGGTGTAGTTATCTCTCAGGCTGTGACGAGGCGTCTAGGATCAACGTAGGAACGCTCCACGGCTACCTCTAGTTGTGTGGTTAGTTCAGGTTACTGCAATCCAATAGGTTCCAGCCTCTCTGGTGTATTGCCGTTTTTGCTTTTTCTCCTCAGCTGCCTAAACATAACACAATGCGTCATGCAGCCACTTTGGCAGAGATTACACTTAGCCTGTGTGTCACTTGCATGTCTTGCAGAGGCAGTGCTCCTGCAAGTACATTCCTGAGCTTGTCGAGGACGGCGGCAGTGCTCCTGCAAGTACATTCCTGAGCTTGTCGAGGACGGCGGCAGTGCTCCTGCAAGTACATTCCTGAGCTTGTCGAGGACGGCTGACACGTCTCTGGCCCTGGGCTACTGAACTAAATTTCTCAGGAATAACTCATTCATATAGAACATTTTTCCATTCATTAGTTTTCAAGATGCTTCAAATTGTGCTGCAAGGCATTGAACGCCGTGCCCATCCGAGATGCGTGATTAAGCAGATCACTGACAGCTATAGATATCATTAGTCGTTTTTGCTGTTACTATAGAGACGCAGAGGTCTACATATAAGCTGTAGGCTTTCGACGGTAGGATATTTTTAAGCAAGGTTAATTGCAAGTTGCTTAATCTCAAATTTTGGAAGTTTTCGAGAAAACGTTTGGCTGCAAAAGTAACATGCCATTTAAGCTTGTCCAGAGGTGTACTCTAACAAATCCATGAATCTAAAGGGTTATTCCCCAAAATTGGATGTTATCTAGTTACCTAATCTTTGGACAAGTTACTGATTGCTGGTGGGTCTTACCCTAAGTCAAGGGTGGGGAACCTCAAGCCGTGGGCCATTTAATGACCTATTCTTTGGACCTCGGGCAGATTCCCGGGGACAGCAGTGCTTGGGCTGGTAACTGTGTTTTGATGGCCACCGGCCTTTCAATTTCTTCTTGCTCTATGAGCATGCGCACGTAGTGTTCACTACACGCATGTGCATTGAAAGATTACAGCCTGACACCAATGCCAGGGTCAAGACATACTTTGTGGGTAGAGTTAGCGCAATATTTGTACGGCCCTCGAAGGATGGTATACTGTAAATATCCAAATGGCCCTTGGGAGAAAAAAGGTTCCTTACCCCTGCCTTAAGTAGTCCCGAAAACGGGGATCTGAAACCCGGGAACCGTGCTCTGCAGAGCCCCATCTTGAGTGGAGGTGCACATGTTCAACCTCCACTTCATTCTTTGTCGATGACACTGCCAGAAACGGCTAAGAGCGTCGACCATGTGCTCTTTCGCTCCACTCCAGATGTGGCTCTGCAGAACCAAGTGCTTGAGTTTATGGGGGACTGATCGGTCTGACACTTAATGATCAATAAGATAAATTACAATATTGGCACCAGAACTATTCATATTTTTAGAGGTTGGTTATCCACCTTGGGCAACCTTTTTTATTAGATGTTAGGACAATCAACCACCAGTGATCTGTTAGGAAAATCGATTCCAGTGGAGATTATACTACTTCCGGTGACGTCACGTCGACAGAGAAACTCCTTCTCTTCCGCTCTGTTCTGTCGAAGTACTTTCACTGCCAATGTCATGCTGATTGACAACCGGCTCCCTGCTGCTCTGTTGAGATGAAGTCAAAAGAAGGAGGTGAAACCGCCGGCAAAGATAAGCGCCAGTCAAAAAAGTCAGGTAGTTATCAACTGCCTGCCTGTAAGTTCTTAGGCTACAGGAAAAAATAAGCAAGGTCCGGGATAACCCTTTTAACTCTAGCCCTCCTGCGAACATATCTATAGGATTGTCTGAGTTTTCTGAAGAAGACACCATCTTTAAAAGTAATATCTAGAAAAAATAATGGGCCATCAGATTGCTTGTGTACCTAGGATTATCTTGGTCCATGGTAACTGATCTGCACCAGACACCTTCAAGTACATCTGAAGGAGACCTGGAATGTCCCTGTCTGTCACCTATGAAGTGATCGGCTCCCATACAGTTCTCTCCGCTTATCTCTGGACTCCATTGTTCTTTATGTGTAGACATCCGGTTCTGAGGAGTCTTCTGATAAGAAAGGCCTTGTATGTACCATGGCTTCTTCATCAAAGAGTTAGATGTTGACTTTGCAAAAAGACCACAACAGTGGTCTAATGGTGCCCCGCTATTCATAGTAAATATGCTGCTGATTTTTCGGGGGCCAGAACCAGTAAGGTGGGTGAGATTTTACAAAATCTCATCTATACCGTGCTGCAAAAATTCCCTCTGCGGTGGAAATTGACCTGCGCAGCAACTTGGTTTAGGTTATGGATTGTTGCTTTATGCGATGCACAAAACCTGGAGAATTTTTATTTTTTCTCTCCTGCTGACTTTTCACAGCTTGTAGAATGCACAAAATTCTGCCCCTAAATCTCCTCTAATGTTATTATTGTTGAAAGGAAGCGTCGCTTTCCAATTTTTCACCACTCACAAAATGAAAAATTCACTACAACCAGGCAACCTGACATTGTTCATTGTTGTGTGCCATGTTGGACAATACAGAGCTCACCAAACTATTTTAGTGAATTTGCTGAAAGAGTTATTCACAAAGGTTAGGTGCACACCACCACCGTATGTTTCGTCCAAGTGCGATCCGACAAAACATTGGGTCGCACTTGGACTAACGTTAAACTATGGGGCCACGCACATGTTCGATTTTTTTTTTCCTCGGAAAGAGTCAGTCAGATGAAAAAGTCTCCGCATGTCCGAGTTTGATCTGATTATCGGATCGCACTGGACCGTGCAAGTCAACAAGTGAGTGGAAATGATCGGACTGCACTCGGTTGTTGTCTGAGTGCAGTCCGATTTCCGCACACCGACACAATGGAGAAGATGGAGAAATTTTCTTCTCCATCTTCTCCTCAGTGTGCTCTGATTGTCTCATCTGAGAGGTTCGGATCACACTAACTTTGATCAAAGTTTGATCAGATTGTCATTTGCATAATTGGCCCAATTCTCTTGGATGAGAGAATCTACGGTCGTCTGACCCTAGCCAAATAGCAAGTTATTCCCTAAGCGTAGGATTGGGAAAAACGTATTGATTTCTAACAGTTCGACTGCAGGTACACCCCTGCAATCCCCGAGTCCTGTAGAGTCTATGTCATGAAGGGTCCCAGCAGTCGGACCCCCAGCAATTAATAAGCTATCCCCCACCCTATGGATGAGTGTTATCTTAAGATTTTGGGACTATCCATTTAACTCTGTATGGGCCTCATATTTGAAATCTGACTTGGAGGTCTCCTTGTCGCCTATTTCAACCATTGCAAGTACTCCAGCTTTCGTCTTTATAATTCCATTGGAAAAAGAATCTCGGCCTTTGGTTGCTAGCGGCAACGAGACCACTTTATCTTTTATATGGTTTTTATATTCGAGGAAAAAGACATTTTAAGGATATAAAATTGATTATTATTATTTTTATACCATTAATGTCGTGTACGGGGCAGCCTGTTTAGAGCCTATATTGTGTAATGGTTTAGGGTGACACACTCCAAAGACCATGGCTATAAATCCTTCAGTACGGTGCTCCTCCAGCTGTCCGCTCTGCACAGGAGCCATCTCACCTGAGTTTTCTTGTTCCCCGCAGTCATGGATTCCTTATTTGTGGGGATAGTTAGAACATGTAATTCCAAATTGCTTTAGGTGCTGTTTTTCCAGTCAGTAATGGAGCATACAGAGGCTCGTGTGTACATGTCCGTACTGGCTTTGATGGTCAGTGTCTTGCTACTAACGCTTGGTAGGATTACTTTAGGCCCGCTAACTCCAAACCTTTCTGGATGAACATTAGGTTTATGCAGTTGGCCCCTGAGGGAGTGGGGTTCCTCGTTCCACTCCCCTATTTTTATCCAGTTTTTTAATAATTATTCTCATTGTACTAATAAAGATTATAATAGTGATTTGGGTGTTCTACTTCCATTATTTATCTGATTTATATAATCACTGGGGGGTCCAAATGCTAATTCCCCCAGTTTAATCGAGTGACAGTCAACCGAGCACGCTACTGCTCCATTGAAAGTCTATGGGACTGACCGAAATGGCCAAGTACATCACTTAGCCATCTGTCAGTCCAGTAGAAATTTAATGGAGTGCATGCCTCAAAAGGGAGATGCCAGCTTCCCCCCCCCTCCATGACAGGAATTGGTGGGGGTGTAACGTGGTTCGGGACGGTAGTCGTGGACGAGGCACCAGTCTCTTATGCCCTGGTACGTTACATGAAGGTGGTGGTTCTGGCTGGGTGTGTGAACTTGTATTTAGAGTGATGGTACCATGAAGCCCGCATGTAACCGATGTTGCTGGTTGGCCAGGACCAGATGTTTGACAGTTCAAGAAGGGAGACCACAAGTTATTGAACATTACCTTGGGGAGGGTTAAATACAGTAGATAGCGGGTACATATCTTCTCAAACGTTTCCTTCATAATGCATAACATTTTCCTCACACAAATTCAGTCCCTTTCTCTTCTCTCTCTTTACTTGTCCTATGTCTTCACTATTCCTCACTACTTCACCACAACCCAGCTCAACACTATAGTAGTAGAGTCCTTTACTCCACTCACGGTTCCACGTCTTCTTTCCCCTTTGCCAGTATGACTGGAACTTATGTCTTCTGTCCCTGATGCTCTGGAACTCCCTCCCAGGGCACTCTCTTCGTCTTGCGTACTCCATCCTGTCTGGGCCCTTGACCTTTAGGAGTTCTGGGCCTTACCGCTAGGCGTCCTCTTCCATGACCCATCTCCGATAAATCACTCTGTCTCTCGGTCAATCTTCCTAGTTTCTGCTCCAGATCACGACATATCTCTCCCGGCCCAACCTTATCTTGGCCCAACCCCTTTAAAAAAATATATATATATTAGTTTAGTTTTATTTATATATAATGGATCAAGCATACTCGTATATGGGGTCCTTTATGTAGAAACATTTTTGCAGGTGGGGTATTCCAACATATCTACCAGAGGGATGATGAATAGGCACTTTTTGTTTTATAGGACCTATCAATCTATTCAACCTAAATATACATTTTGGGTCTGTTAAGTTGAGTCTAACTCTTTTGGCTCGTGCACACGACCGATTTATATCGGACAAGTGCAATTCGTGGTGTTGGATAGCACTCGTACTCATGATATTGTGTGGGGCCAAGCACATGTCCAATTTTTTCCTCTACCGAGAAAGTTGGAGACATGTTCAACTTTGATCTGAGTGTCAGATCAAAGTAGGCAATGCAAATCTAAGGGTTCGTGATCGTGAATAACATCGGATCACACTCATATGACAATCAAGTGTGGTCCCGATTTTCATGGACTGACAGAATGGAGGGGGGGACTTTTTTTTTTCTCTTCACCTTCAACAAAAACTGATGCCACGCTTATCAAACTCTGATCAGCGTCAGATCAGAATAATCAGACTATTTTTCTCGGATGGAGAGAAAACGGTCATGTGCACCTACCCTTTTGCAGAATATTTTGCGAGGATTTTCCTCCCCCTAAAAATACCAATCTAAGATTTTAATAAGGAGGATGATTTTTTAATTACCGTATTTCTTTTTTATTTCTGAATGCAATTCCTTGCTAGAAGGGTAAAGCGTTGTTCTGACCTGCTTCTGTCTCCCGTGTAAATTGTGTAATGCTGGTATTTCGCAGCCTTCCATTCTGTGCTAGAAAAAGCAGCCCCGAGAGGCTAATTACCGGTGTCACCCTCTCGTCTGCTGGAGACGGGTACAATTGGGCATTTTATTTTGTTGCGTTCTGTCAATCGGTAATGGATGGTTTAATAATTCCGCTCTCCTCTCCATCTAGTGTGTGCGTCTGCTTTTTTTTGTTTTTGTGCAAGGGTAAAAAATAGAAACGCGAGCTAGTGTTGCTATCTTCAGCCGCTCCCTCGATTTGCTTCTTCCAGGATCAGAGCCGTGTGTGGGATTTCGTTAGGGTAGATGAGCTCGGTAGGACAGGATTAGGGTGCACGCCGGTGCCGTGTTTGCGGAATGCTAATTTCGTAAGTCGAGGAACTGAAAGTTGTAGGGCAGAATTAGGATGCCCTTGCTAGTGCGCGTTAGTCATGTGGGTATCTGGGAAGCATATACGGTGGCCTTCTAGAACCGCTTTGGGGATTCTTGGCCCAACCACTAGGCAATGAGAGATTAGATCTCGGAGAAGCACCTGTCAAGGTGTTGAGACGTAGCAAGAAGTATCTAGTTGGCTTCTCCCCAGAGGGAACATGACCTAGATAGTCTTTCTCCTCGTCTGTCACTGGGCAGGTTTGATTCATGTGGAGGACCGGGAGGCGGAAAGGAGAAAAATTGTTTTGGGAGTTTAGAATGCAAATGAGCCTGTAGTAATGAGGGCTTAGGAATTCCAGCAGGGCGGCATTGTGTATGTGCTCCATGCCTAATCTAACACTGAAAGGGGGTTTGTAAATGAGGAGAGGTGATATGATGGACCCATTGAAATCTATCAGGGATAATATAGGGCTAAAAAGGAATTATGCTAATTTTTTTTTTTTTAGAAAGCAACAGTGTATAAGGCATTGCTGAGAATTTGGCGCCAGCGTCAGGGGTCCTCCGCCCCGGGGCTTAGTCTTATTTGGTGTATGGAGGTTTGTTGAGGAAATTCCAAATGTGTCTCCAGAAAGTACCTATTGTTTAACTTGGGGTTTTTGTGTTAAAAGTATTTTTCTTTTTTTAATTTTCAAGTGTTTTTTTTTCTACTTCTTCATTTTCACTTACTATATTAAGAAAGTAATCAGATATCTTTCAATTTTTTCCACTGGTCCCTAAGCCACCTTACTGTTCTGTACAAATGACTTATCATCAATCTTATTGTCATCACAGACAGGATAACAATGACAGGTAACTAGAGACACCAGACACAAACTTCTCCCAGAAGTCCGTTGCAATGTTCGGAGTGCCGGGGGAAAGTCCGGGAGGAGGAGAGAAATTTTCCTGCTCCGAAGTTCAGGTCCCCATTGTTTTAAATGAGGTTTTGGTTCAAGTTCGGGTACAGTTCTGGTACACGAAAAGAACATTGGACTAAACTTTGGGTCTGGTACTAGAACCCGATCTTCCGCGGGTCCGCTCATCCCTACAGGTAATGTCACAATAGGTGATATACCACCTCCACCTCTTTCCACTATGAGAGATAACACCTCTATATACAGCAGATAACACAGGATCCACCATTCACAATAGGAGATGTCACAGCTCACCTCCTCCTCCTCCTGTACAATGACTGATAACCCCTCTATATACAGCAGATAACACAGGATCCACCATTCACAATAGGAGATGTCACAGCTCACCTCATCCTCCTGTACAATGATAACACCTCTATATACAGCAGATAACACAGGATCTACCATTCACAATAGGAGATGTCACAGCTCACCTCCTCCTCCTGTACAATGATAACACCTCTATATACAGTAGATAATACAGGATCCACCATTCACAATAGGTGATGTCACAGCTCACCTCCTCCTCCATGTACAATAATAATACCTCTATATATTGTAGATAGCACACAATCCACCACTCACAATAATAGATGTCACAGCTCCTTCTGTACAATGACTTATAACCCCTCTATATACAGAGGATAAAACAGGATCCATCATTCACAATAGGAGATGTCACAGCTCACCTCCTCCTCCATGTACAATGACTTATAACCCCTCTATATACAGCAGATAACACAGGATCCACCATTCACAATAGGAGATGTCACAGCTCACCTCATCCTCCATCCACAATGATAATACCTCTATATATAGTAGATAGCACACGATCCACCACTCACAATAGGAGATGTCACAGCTCACCTCCTCCTCCTGTACAATGATAACACCTCTATATACAGTAGATAACACAGGATCCACCATTCACAATAGGTGATGTCACAGCTCACCTCCTCCTCCTGTACAATGACTTATAACCCCTATGTATACAAAAGAAAACACAGGATCCACCATTCACAATAGGAGATGTCACAGCTCACCTCCTCCTCCATGTACAATGATAATACCTCTATATATAGTAGATAGCACATGATCCACAATTCACAATAATAGATGTCACAGCTCACCTCCTCCTGTACAATGACTTATAACCCCTCTATATACAGTAGATAACACAGGATCCACCATTCACAATAGATGTCACAGCTCACCTCCTACTCCTGTACAATGATAACACCTCTATATACAGTAGATAACACACGATCAACCATTACAATTGATGTCTCAGCTCACCTCCTCTTCCTTGTGCAATGGTAGGTAATACATTTTATATACAGTAGATAAGACAGGATCCACCATTTACAATAAATGTCACAGCTCACCTTCTCCCCCCC
>VIAB01003147.1:90710-103590 GCA_009801035.1 Oophaga pumilio
TGTGTCATTCTCAAAACTTTTGGCCATGACTGTACAAGTATTGTCTGATGGACAGGTACACTGTAAGGTGGCTGTTGGCCAAACTCTTTTTTGGCTGACCACTACAGACCATCATAGTCCTGATACCGACTGTGTGAAGAACCAAGAATGAAATATTGGATCGGCGTCAGATAAACCATGTGAGATGGCTCCAGCATTGGAGAACTCTGATATCAGATGAGGAGCCCCAACAACTTGTGGTGGTACCACATATCTAGGCTCGATGGCCACCTGGCTCTGTAGACTTGTACGACCTGGATAAACCAATATATGGTCACCATTAGGTGAATTATCTGAGATATGGAGGACAGTTGTTCTATCTCGCTGTGGAATCCATACCATGAATGTTTTCCTCGCGGGGCTCGTCATGGTTAAGACATCTGAAATACTCAGAAGGCCTCTAGAACCTCATCCTTGCTATATGTCAGGCTGAACGCAAAGCCATAATGGACCGAAGACTGAGATGACCCTTTCTTGAATTTGCTAATGATGCTCATTATTGTACTCAATTATATAGCACAATTAAAAGGAATGTATGTAATGTAGTCTGCCAGCAGCATGATGTAGGGGCTGAGACCCTGATTCCAACGATATACCACTTACTAGACTGTGTGCTGCCATTTCAATAAAATCAGTGTTTTATCAGAAGGAGATTATCGCTTCAGGACTAGGCGTCTCGTGCCTCCTAGACAACTGCGCCTTGTAACTTCGCCGTCAGGGTTTTGCTATGTAATTTAACAGCAGCATGATGTAGGGGCTGAGAGCCTGATTCCAAGGATGTATCACTTAGTTTACTGAGTGCAGCAGTTGTGATTAAAATCTCCCATTTTCTCTGCTGCAGAGCTGGCAATGCTGAGCTGTGTATAACCCCGCCCACACCACTGATTGGCCGCTTTCTGTGTACACAGATGGCTGACAGTGCTGGGGGTGTGGTTAGACTACCAGGCACCAGCCATCTAGTCCTGTAGTGATAATCTCCTGCTGATAAAACACTGTTTGTATTGAACCAGCAAATTGGAGTCTAGTAAGTGATACATCACTGGAATCAGGGTCTCTGTCCCTACATCAGATTACATAGCACAACCTGCTGACATATTCCCTTTAATTCCAAAGAGAACTTTGTCACTGTCCGCATTGGGGCTCACAATCTAAATTCCCGATCAATGTGTCTTTGGAGTGTGCGAGGAAACCCACATAAACAGAGGGAGAGCATGCAAACTCCTTGCAAAACCCAGGATCCCAGCGCAGCAAGGGTGCGGGGTTAATCACTGAGCCCCCATGTTGCCGTTATGCAGTGGGGTCTCGGATGTTGCTGTCATTTGTGCTGGGCCCAGTAGTTCTTCCCATTAGTCCGTTACCCTGTATGAGCTATGATGGGGCCTGCCTGTGTCATCAGATTTCTGTGTAACAAGATCTGCGCTTTAGCAGCCGGACTCCATGCGGGGCCACCTGTTTACACAACTTTTCATGAGTAATCCGGCGTAGTCCGCGCCGCTGAATGGAAAAATAAACAGATTTTATCCTTCCCTTTGAAATCCATGTATATGACCTAATATGCTGCCATGTTCTGCACGATTTGGCTTCTCCTTCTCCCTTTTTTTTTGCGAAGGGAGTAAAATTACTGAAATCATATAAATACTTAATGTTTTTGCATTTTTTTATCAATCTTCTATACTTTCCAAAAGTATTTGCACGTTAGATTTTTTTAAAACTTTTTAATGCTATTTTCTACCAGCAGGGGGCGCAATGTTATATCAGTGTATCTGATGTACTAAGCCCGTCTGCCCCAGAAAGCTCCTACCGAATATTTGTAAAAGTCCCTTTTTGCCCCTTTAAAGGTGTTGTCTGGTGAAAACATTGATATCACCTATCCATAAGTTAGGAGGGGGTCCGATCACTGGGACTCACACCGGTCAGTAAAAGGGTAACTTTTATCCCCGGCAGTGCTTATGCTCGACCGCCGCTCGTTTAGTTCCCTTTGGGGGCTGACAAACGTTTTCTTGAAGCCCCGTAGAAAATAAACAGCATTTTTAATGATTTTTGATGATTTTTTTCATTAATATTAGCTATATAAAAGTCTTGCAGTTTTCACACTGGCCACTAGGGCTAATACTAAACTCATATTTCCTATTCTGTACAACAACCACATGGACTTGGGCAGCCATTGGCTGTATAGGAAAGCTTTCGAGGCATGCACTGAACTGAGATCATGATTAAAAGGAATCTATCGCTCAGGTTTTTGCTCCCTAATCTGAGATCAGCATAATGTAGAGACAGAGACCCTGATTCCACTGATGTGTCACTTACTTGGCTGTTTTTTGTAATTTTGATAAAATCTCTGTTTTATCAGCGGGAGATGATCACTAGAGGACTAGTAAACCTGATGTAGTCCTCCATATTCATGCGCTCGGTATAACCGCACTTCCACCACTGATTGGCAGCTTTCTGCCTATGCACAGTGTACACAGGAAGCCGCCAATCAGTGGTGTGGGCGGGGTTATACAGAGCTCCGCATTCAGAGAACGTGTAGCTCTACAACAGACAAAACCGTTTTTAATCAAAACTGCAACAAGCAGCCCAGTAAGTATTACATCGCTGGAATCAGGGACTCTGCTCCTTTAAGGGCGAAGGGAAGCTGTCATATAACTAGTGGTATACCGCCAATGGCGGCAGGCCACGTGACTGCTATGGGTCTGTGAACTTGGGGGGGGCCCAGTGCCAGCGCCAGCACCTTGCCCCCCTGTGATCGCACGTTCAACTGTGTCAGCATCCTGGAAAGTAATGATAAAACAGGGAGCGTCAGTGACGATCCCTCCCTCGTCATTCTTCCTCGACGTCTGATATCTCAATGCAGCAGGCGTGATGACGTCACTACGTGGCGCCCGCTGTGCTGAAATGAGCAGACACTTCAGAACGCTTACTGCAGAGATACTATATGGAGGCCTATGAAGAGTGCATTATACTATATGAAGACCTATGGGGAGTGCATTATACTATATGAAGGCCTATGGGGAGTGCATTATACTATATGAAGGCCTATGGGGAGTGCATTATACTATATGGAGGCCTATGGGGAGTGCATTATACAATATGTAGGACTATGGGGAGTGCATTATACTATATGGAGGACTATGAAGAGTGCATTATACTATATGGAGGCCTATGGGGAGTGCATTATGCTATACCGAGGCCTATGGGTAGTGCATTATACAATATGTAGGACTATGGGGAGTGCATTATACTATATGGAGGACTATGAAGAGTGCATTATACTATACGGAGGCCTATGGGGAGTGCATTATACTATATGGAGGTCTATGGGGAGTGCATTATACTATTTGGAGGACTATGAAGAGTGCATTATACTATATGGAGGCCAATGGGGAGTGCTTTATACTATACGGAGGCCTATGGAGAGTGCATTATACTATATGGAGGCCTATGGGGAGTGCATTATGCTATACGGAGGCCTATGGGGAGTGCATTATACAATATGTAGGACTATGGGGAGTGCATTATACTATATGGCGGACTATGAAGAGTGCATTATACTATACGGAGGCCTATGGGGAGTGCATTATACTATATGGAGGTCTATGGGGAGTGCATTATACTATATGGAGGCCTATGAGGAGTGCATTATACTATATGGAGGACTATGGGGAGTGCTTTATACTATATGGAGGCCTATGGGGAGTGCATTATACTACATGGAGGCCTATGGGGAGTGCATTATACAATATGGAGGACTATGAAGAGTGCATTATACTATATGGAGGCCTAAGTGGAGTGCATTATACTATATGGAGGCCTATGGCGAGTGCATAATACTATAAAGAGGCCTAAGAGGAGTGCATTATACTATGGAGGCCTATGGAGAGTGCATTATACTATATGGAGGCCTATGGAGAGTGCATTATACTATATGGAGACCTATAGGGAATGCATTATACTATATGGAGGCCTATGTGGAGTGCATTGGAGGCTTATGGGCTATGCATTATACTATGGAGGGCTATGTGTCGGCTATTATAATGTATGAAAGTAATTATACAGTGTGAAGGTTTGTGTGGGGTCCATCATACTATGGGGGGCCATTATAATGTTTGGAGAGCTCTGCGAGTACAATTAAAGGGAAATGTAGGACTTCAGTAGGAGGAAAATTGCACTGTAAAGGCTGCTAAGTTGTGAGATGTGCTCTTCTGTGATCCTGCCGAATATTTTGCTGTTGTTGGGGGGGGGGGTGGTGCTGTTAGAACTTCTGCTGTACCCCATGATTTCTATGTATGCACCTGGATACAGTGGCATGTTATTGAGTTATTGTGAACAGTTAAGCAAGTTGAAGATGAAATGATCTCTAAAAGGCCTAAAGTTACAGATGACAAATTTCCTTTGTATTTTAGGCAAAAAATATATATTTTCACATTTTTTACATTTTAAAAATTATTACATTTTAAAAATTACAAAAAGGAAAATGGTCCAATGCAAAAGTTTGGGCACCCTGCAGGGATAGTATTTAGTAACACCCCCTTTTGCAAGTATCACAGCCTTCAAACGCTTTTTGTAACCAGACAAGAGTCTTTCACTTCTTGTTTGAGAGATTTTCATCCATTCTTGGAAATTCCTCCAGTTCTGTGAGATTCCCGGATCGTCTTGCATCCTCTGCTATTTTGAGGTCTAGCCACAGATTTTCAATGATGTTCAGATCAGGGGACTGTGAGGGCCAATGTAAAACCTTCAACCTGCGCCTTTTGAGGTCATCTATTGTGGATTTTGACATGTGTTTAGGATCATTATCCATTTGTGAAAGCCATCCTCATTTCTACTTCAACTTTTTTACAGATGGTGTTATGTTTGCATCAACAATTTGTCAAAATTTAATTGAATCCATTCTTCCCTTTACCCGTGTAATGTTCCCCGTGCCATTGGTTGCAACACATCCCCAAAATATAATTGATCCACCCCAATGATTAATGGTTGTCGAGATGTTCTTTTCCTGAAATTCGGTGCCCTTTTTCTCCACACATACCTTTGATCATTGTGGCCAAAGAGTTCTATTTTAACTTTATCGGTCCGGACTTGTTTCCATGTTCAGATGTTCTTTTGCATACTTTTGACTCTGAATTTTATGGTGAGGACGCAGGAGAGGTTTTCTTATGATGACTCTTCCATGAAGGCCAAATTTGTGCAGTTGTCTTTGAACAGTAGAACAATGTACCGCAACTCCAGAGTCTGCTAAATCTTTCTGAAGGTCTTTTGCAGTCAAGCAGGGGCTCTGATTTGCCTCTACAGCAATCCTACAAGCAGCTCTCACTGAAATTTTGTTTGGTCTTCCAGACCTTACCTTGACCTTCACTGTTCCTGATAACTGCCATTTCTTAATTATATTTCGAACTGAGGAAAGGGCAACTTGAAAACACTTTGCTATCTTATAGCCTTCTCCTGCTTTGTGGGCCTCCACCATTTTCATTTTCAGAGTGCTAGGCAGCTGCTTAGAAGAACCCATGGCTGCTGTTTTTTGGCACAAGGTTAGAGGAGGCTGGGTGTTTAAAAAGCTGGGAAAATTTGCATCACCTGGCCTTTCCTAACGATGATAGTGAACAAGTCATGACCCTAACAAACTAATTAAGGGCTGGTCTGAAACCTTGGTCAAAGTTATCTGAGCACACAACTCTCCAAGGGTGCCCAAACTTTGGCATTGGCCCATTTATCCTTTTTTTAATTCTTAAAATTAAAAAAATGACAATATATATTTTTTTGTGTTGCCTAAAATACAATGGAAATGTGTCATCTGTAACTTTAGGCCTTTTAGAGCTCATTTCATCTTCAACTTGCTTAACTGTTCACAGTCATTTTGACCAGGGGTGCCCAAACTTTTACATGCCACTGTATAACCTGCTCTGAATGGTGGATCCGGTGTTATCTACTGCACATAGAGGCTTTAGCTTCTCAATGTAATCCTGTCTGTGATGACAATGAGACTGCTGAAAAAATGATGGATAACGAGTGAAAAATTGAAAAAAAAAAAGAAAAATATGTTTCTTTACGGTTTTTAAAAAATTGGAAATATAAAAAAATCGGGTCTTTTTCTGATTTTGCATTCCTTTTAAGTGGTTGAGTATTGTTTGTACCTACACACAGTAGCCGAGCTGGGATGCTTTCTGGGGTTGGTGCCGACAGCACGTAAGCATTTTCTCTCTTTACGTGTGATGTTTGCCAAGAAAAAGTGATTAAAGCAAAATCATTGGTAATTTTGCTTCTTGCATCTGAAAGCTGAAACATTTCGCAAGCTGCCGTGCTGTCACCTGAGTCGAATACGTGGTTTATACCGTGACGGCACGGGTGTGAATCTTTCTTGTGCTGGGTAAGCAGAGCCGAGTGTTTCGGCATCAGCCATGTCTCCAGTGTAAACAGAAATGGCGTTAACGTGAAAATGGAAGACGACCGGGCTTGGGAAGAGATGGATGGGGTATGAAGGGTTCTGTGAGCTACATTCTTGATGTATAGCGTAGACCTCCAATACAAAGTAAGCCTTATTCCCGTTGCTTGCTTCTTGGCTCACTGACCAGACATTATTTAATCATCTTGTGCCAAAAAATAGCTGTGGCCATAACTACGTTGGACATGAGAATTTCTTTCTTTCCACCACAGGCCAACGAAAACAGCCTACTGAGCGCTCAACTTAAGGGTTTCCCCCTATATCTCCACTCCAACCTAGGCCTCAAAGACTGCAGTATCAACCCAAAGTCCCCTCTACTGTATATAACCAAGCCCAACAAGGTGGAAAAGGGCGACCTACCGGGAGAAGACTGGACCGTCTTCCAGTCCAACCATTCCACCTATGAACCGGTTCTTCTGGCCAAGACGAAGTCGGCTGAGACCATACCTCACCTGAGCGTTGACGCGGCCCTACACACAACTGTGGTACAGGATCTGGGCCTCCATGATGGTATCCAAAGGGTTCTTTTTGGTAACAACTTGAACTTTTGGCTTCATAAGTTAGTCTTCGTGGACTCGGTGTCGTTCTTGACTGGAAAGAGGTTGTCCCTTCCGCTAAACCGCTACGTACTCGTCGACATAGATGATATATTCGTTGGCAAGGAGGGAACTCGTATGAAAGTAGAAGATGTGAAGGTAGGAGAGGTTCCGTCAAGTTTTGTGCTCTATTTGGTGTTTGTTTTTTGTTGAGTAGGTATCCAAAAAAGTGATTTACCCTCATTTTTTTCTAGGCGCTCTATGACACCCAGAATGAGCTGAGGACGCACATCCCCAATTTCACTTTTAATCTTGGCTTTTCTGGAAAGTTCTTCCACACTGGTGAGTTGGATGGATCTGTTAAAGACCAAACTATCAGCACTTATTAAATATTTTTAAAGGGAACCTGTCTCGAACCAGAGGCAGCGTGTAACAGACGATGGCTGCATGATTTCACCCAGTTATGTTGGAATCTGAAGCGTTGCGGCGGGGCCGGACACTGAGCCATGCGGGAGATTAGCTGGATAGGCTGGTCCCTGGCCGCTTCTCTCCGCCCGATCCCCTGGATTGATGGGTCTGTACCTGTACACACAAGCTGGGAGAGACCAGTCAAGGAAAAGCTGCCAGGGACCAGCCAGTCCAACTAGTCTCCTTTGCGGCTCAGTCCCCAAAGTTAGACATGCTTGGCTGAAATCATACAGCCAGTGTCTCATCCATGCTGCCCATGCTTCGGACAGTATCAGCTGTCAGGTTCCCCTTAAGCTTTTACATTTCTTGCATTTCATTTTTTAGTGCTTTTACTTTCTATGACTTTCTATTGAATCTGTAATCTGAGCGCTCTGTCTCCTGAGTTGTGCTCTTCTCTGTGGTCTTTTGAGCAATCGGTGAGGAGCATCGATCTGCAGGGTATTCAAAATATAAAGACTTTTCCAAAGATTAGTTATTCTTTTGAAGTATAATCAGTAATTATTTGTATTAAATGGATTGTGGACTATACTTTCCAGCCTGAGTTGACACTGAGTGTGGGGATTCGCCGCCGTATGATGGGGAGATGGGATTCCTCAGCAATTTTACCACCCTACTCCAGTGGTGACTCTCAATGCCTGATGTCAGATCGAGTGGGAGAGTTTGCCAGCACAACCACTTTAAAAGGATTCTGTCAGCAGTTTTTTGCTATATAATTGGACATCTGCATGATGTAGGGGCCAAGACCCTGATTCCAGCGATGTGTCACATGCTGGCCTGCGTGCTGTCATTTTAATATAATCACAGTTTTCTCTCTCCTGTAGATCTATTAGTGCTCAGAATACTGAGCTGTGTATAACCCCGCCCACACCACTGATTAGCAACTGACAGAAAGCTGCCAATCAGTGGTGGAGGCGTGGTTACACAGGGCAATTGACTAAGAAGCACCAGACACCTAGTCCTGTATCATAATCTCCTGTTGATAAAACACTGATTTTACTGAAACAGCAACACACAGCCTAGTAAGTGACACATCACTGGAATCAGACTCTGATTCCCTACACCTTGCTGTTCCAAAACGACATAGTAAAAATCTACTGACAGATACCCTTTAAGAATGTCTTATCCTAGCAATTTAAAGGGGGTTTTTATATCTTCACAGATGCCCTTTTTAAGAAAGGCCGATTGCCCCCGTGTCCCAATTTCCGCACCCTTTATAAACAGTTTCATGGTGTAGTATTAGATGGCAGCCTTTTGTGAGTCTGTGGTCAGCCAGGATGGGGAGATGCTCGTACCAAGTGAGTCTCTCTAATATGACTCTTAGAGAGGGTCTCAGTTCGCGATGGATAAGGATGGTCCTTATAGGACAAGCCCTTTAATGCAAGTCCTCCTCAATTGTTGTAGAAGAACCTGGCAGTTCTACTTTCGGCAGCCATAGAGAATCTGCTCCTCGCCTCCTCTCTGCAGTATTTTCCGATTACTCCTGCAACTTTTTTAATAGGGCTTCTTCCTAGAAAGGTTAGGACGCCGGTATAAATAGCTTCCTTTAACCTTCACTTGGAGAATGTGGACTGATCTGGTCTTTTAGAGGAACGATAACGGAATATTTGGTGCAGAGTTGAAGGATTGACTGCAGCGGTGCAGATTTTACTGGCATTTTACCATCTCATTCGTGGACTATTCTGCCAGGTACGGATGCAGAGGACGAAGGAGATGACCTCTTGCTTTCTTACGTGAAGCAGTTCTGGTGGTTCCCTCACATGTGGAGTCACATGCAGCCTCACCTCTTCCACAACCAGTCGGTGCTGGCGGAGCAGATGGCACTGAACCGGAAGTTTGCTGTGGTGAGTGTGAGTGAGAATGGCTCGGTTGCTTTCTTCTATATCAGCCGTGGGCGTTTCTTCGGTGGTCACTGCTTCGTGGCCGATCTGCCATGACTTCGAGATGTTCTTATGGGTCAGGAGATTCTCGTTACCAGTGTGAGACATGTAATGACTGACCGTCTGCTCTCCTGATCTACATGTCTCACACTGGTAACTAAAGTAAGCTCTGGAGGCAGATTCTCAGGGAGATCTATGTCCGGCCCATAGATCTTAACAGCTCATTTACATATTAAGAAAACTGTGGATTTCTCTGGAATAAGATGTCGGATCATAGCTATCAAGGTATCATTTTATTCAGCTTCCTATGACCTACATGTCCATATAGACGGCTTAGGGGGGGTTGCTCCTACTGATAGATTCCCTTTAAACCCACCATACAGTTTAGTGGCTTATCTTGTAGAGAACAAATGGTTTGTAGGCCGAAATCGGATATGCAGGAGCCTGATCTCCACCAACATCATCTGCCTGGGGCCCCTCATACACATTTTTGGGTCTTCAGGAAAGATTTGGAAAGCCAAATCTTCTATGAAGATAATAAACCCTTTTGTTGCATTTTAGGAACACGGGATCCCAACCGATATGGGGTACGCAGTGGCTCCCCATCACTCCGGTGTGTACCCCATACATGTACAACTATACGAAGCCTGGAAGCAAATTTGGGGAATTAAGGTTACGAGCACTGAGGAGTATCCACACCTGAAACCTGCGCGCTTCCGAAGAGGATTCACCCATGGAGGCATTATGGTTCGTCCCAAACTAAGGAGTTTATCGTTTTTTATTAATAAATAGTAAAGTTCATAGAGATTTATAAATGGACCCCACTCATATGAATGAGAAAGTTTCCCGTCTCAACTATTATGATGGGAAAACCTGTTTTAAAGGGTGCCTGGTTTAGTGTTCCTGTCGATCACCTTGAGCAGTGGGGGAGGCTCCTGCTGCAGCAAGGTGCCTTAGGCCGGGATCACACATGTGAGAAACACAGACGAGTCTCGCATGTGAATTCCCGATACTGCCGCCGGCACTCGGGAGCGGAGCGAGCGGCTGCATAGAAATACATGTAGCCGTATACTCCGCTCGCGAGTGCCAGGATTTCACATGCGAGACTCGGCCGTGTTTCTCGCATGTGTGATCCTGGCCTTACAGAAAGACTGGGACTTACAGAAAAGAATAGTTTATGGACTAGGATCTATTAATGTCTTTAAAATAAAAATATAACGTTCTGCAGCTTAATCTTCTGGTCTTTATGAGGAATGCATCTTCTTCACCTCTAACAATTATTTTTTTCTTTTTTTTACCATAGGTGCTGCCCCGCCAAACCTGCGGCCTCTTCACACACACCATATTCTATAATGAATATCCCGGGGGCCCTGTGGAACTGGATAAGATTATTAATGGAGGAGAACTGTTCCTCACCGTACTGCTAAACCCTGTGAGTTCCATCGCAAGAAAAATTATGTCCGTGGGAGTGGGCTGCTGCCGCCGCCAGCTGCGCTGTTTATCTTCCGTGTGCGCTCATATCCCCTCGTGACATCATTTGTACTGCTCATCCCTGTCCCCGTGCAGCTATTTGTGTCCAGTGTGTGATCTAGTGCTGCGTCCTGACCCCCTTTATTGAGGCTCAATGTAAAATGCCAGATATATGGCGCAGTACACGAGGCTGAAGTACCCTGGCTCCAGATCCCAGGTGCTCCTCACTTTCGCTGCTCCAGTCAATCAGATCAATAAATGGCCGGGCTGTTGTAAGCTATAAAAAGCCATTAAATGCTCTATCAATATTTGATGAAGAAGTAATTGTTTCCCAGGCTTCTTCCTGCACGGTATATATACCATATATCGCAACCTCCAACATCCGCAGATTTATTCCTGTTAGATATAGGTAAAAAGGGGGCAAGGACAACGGAGTGAAGTCACTGAGCGAAGACCTTGAGTTCCACCGTAAAGGGATTATCTCATCTGTAGAGCCTCCGTGTAATCTAATATTCCCCGTGCAGGGACTGCAGTAAGGAAACTGTCTCATAGGGGTGTCGGGAGTGGAACCTGGGGCGATCAGTTGGCCTAAGCGGTGGGGTATAGTAATGTCTTGTCCTGCTGCAGCTAGTTGTCTCACAGCCACACACAGGACGGTGAGAGGGACATGGCCGATCTGCTGAGACTCATAGAGAAGATTTCTTGATATATTTCTCAGTTTTCATTGAAACCTGAGACAAAATAGGATCAAAGAAAAGGAGGGAGGAATTGCTGGGATGGTTTTGAACTTTTTTTTGTGTCTTTAGTGGAAGTTTATGAAGACAAATGCGGTGAGAACCTATTAAAAGATGCCCAGGTCCTACCACATATGCGAAGAAGGGTGTAGAGACATTAACCTTAAGAACGTGGGCATAAGGTTGTCTTGTCCCGACTGCTATGGGGGGAGCTGGTGTAGCTACAGATGGGGGCCCCCTCATCTTTCGGGCCTAGTCGTAACTCTACAGCCAGCCGCGCAGATTATCTCCACCGCTCGCTTTTCCTCAGCAGCAGGAGACATTTCCCTGAATTCGGCGTGATGGGCCGTACGTGCTATCTCGCTGCAGTACAGCCGACGTCTACAATGGATTCTCATTTGCCACTTTTTTTTTTATCTTTTACTTTGAAGCCATAAAAATTGCAGAAGCTCGAGGCTGAAAATCCATCAGGAAGTCCCCAAAGTGCCATGAGCCGGGAATTCAATGTGATCCAGTTCATTGCTGGGGAGGGGAGACTACAGACACGCAAGACGGTCCTCTCTATAGACAGTGTCTTTTCCCCATGCTTTACATTGCTGCACTGATTTTCAGATTGACCATTGTGGCCCACCACAAGATCTTCACGCCAGTCGGCCTCAATAAAGCTGGTCATACACATGAGATATCAGCTATCGGCTATCTATCCCGATCACCCCCCCATAGACATGAACACCCGACTCAGCCGAGCATTCATGTAAGTCAACAAGGGGAGAGGAGAAAACTGTTGTCGGACTCCTCTGGTAGCGACTTATCTCCCCATTGAACTTCCCATAGTCCAATCTTTCTTTCCCCCGACATCATCTGCCAGGAAAGAGTCAGGAGACCCCCGTACATATCAGGTAGTCGACCGGTGTGTTTATCTTGAATGCATGTGAACTACCTAGTCCTTCCCGGCTATATCTCTGGTGCTATAGATCCATGCTTGTGGCTATGGAATATATATGATCTGTTGTATATCTTGTTTATACGCCCTATGGGGGTATTTTCCGTGTTAGGGTCTTGTATTATTTTTTTTCTCCGAAAGATGGCTTGGGGCTTATTTTCAGGGGGTGTCTTATTTTTTTTCTGTGAGCAGCAACCCACATTTATTTTTGAACAAAAAATCAACATTTACTCAACTATAATCATATTATCACACACACTGCACATACTCATGTGTGCGCGAATATATATATATATATACATATATACACAAACACTGCCCATACACATGTATATACACACAGACACACTGCACATATACATGTATATATACAC
>VIAB01003147.1:104173-114630 GCA_009801035.1 Oophaga pumilio
CAGGATTCAGAAAGGTAATGTCCAATGTGGACACACTGCAGAGATATATACACACTGAACATACACATGTTTATATACACACACACACACACACGCTGCACATATACATGTTTATACACACTGTACATACCAGCCTGTCTCCTCTTCGGTTTCACTAGACTCCTGCAGTTAACATGGTGACATGGTTACATGACCAAGGTGTCACCAAAGGTCTTTAAGCAGTCTTAACCTCGGAATACAAATGCTGGGGGCCCCTTATAGACCGGGGCCCTGGACAATTGCCCAGTTTGCACCCCCCTAACTGTAACTAGGGCTCATTTTTGGAGTAGTGCTTATTTTTCAAGCATACTCGTAAAATCATGCCAGGGCTTTTTTTCTATGTAGGTCTTATTTTTGGGGAACTGGGTAGGTCTTAGACAGAAGAGTCTTTGATCAAACTATTAACCCGTCGCACTTTGGGGGTTTGATTCCACTCGGGACTGATTTGCTTGCAGCAAACGCCTATTCAGATTAGCAGACTATTGAAATACTGCCCCAGCCCTCCAGTGGTGGCAATTGCGGCCGCTGATGGGCTGCAGCGCTCACATGACATAATGTCACGGAAGGGCCTGCGGTCTGGGAGGTGACTAAAAGCTGTTCTTATTTAGGTGCATCTATACTGTGAGTGTATAATGTGTGTATCTGTGTGTTAGTTCCTCCTGACCGGCAGCTGTAATGTTTTATTTCAGATCAGCATTTTTATGACCCACTTGTCTAATTACGGAAATGACCGCCTGGGACTGTACACATTCAAGCATTTGGTGCAGTTTCTGAACACCTGGACAAACCTCAAACTGCAGACTCTGCCTCCGGTACAGCTGGCCCATAAGTATTTCCAGATATTTCCAGAAGAGAAGGACCCCTTGTGGCAGGTAAGGGAAATGCAACCCGTGGAATAAAGGCAGAAAAGGAAAAATGTTCCAGCAAACAGACCCGACTGGGTCTCGTTCACAAAATGAGGACTTTATGGCCTAATAGCATTGTTTCCACTCCTTTGACCCACTTATGCACATTAGTGTATTAGGGACTCCATTGCTTCAAGGTGAGGAGTAAAATTGCAGTGTTCACTGTGGACTCCAGAGGGGCATTCACGGTTATGCTAATAGTCATTGGAAACAGTCAACATGGTTGTTTTCAGACCGACCACTAGTAAAGCTTCATCAGCTGTCGGCCAAACATTTACTCGTCTTGCAGATTTTCTTCTTACCCTCCCTCAAATACATATTCATGCTGATTTTTCTTGGATATGCTTGTGTCCACAATGTCTAAGCCTCTACTAGACCACCTTGAGACTAAAGGATCAGCTAACCCTCTTGAGACTAAAGGATCAGTTAACCCTCTTGAGACTAAAGGATCAGCTAACCCTCTTGAGACTAAAGGATCAGCTAACCCTCTTGAGACTAAAAGATAGATCAGCTAACCCTCTTGAGACTAAAGGATCAGCTAACCCTCTTGAGACTAAAGGATCGGTTGTGTTGAAATTGAACATGACAGCCGTCAGAAGTGTCAGGACAGACCCATACACCATAAGTGATTGTTCTAGTCCACAATATGAACAGCTACCTTTACGATGCCTGTTGTAAAGGTTACACCTTAGGTGACGGCTATATAGGATGCATGGCCACCGTTATACATGAAGCTACAGGAGACACTTTAGCCCCACACGTACCAGTGGAGTTTACCGGCCCATTATGTTTCCTATCAATTCTTTATCCTGCCGAATGCTGAAAAACAGCCTGGAGCTTGAATGGCGTCCAGAGCTGCCGAGCAGCGCAGCTCCTCCGGGAAGGTGAGAGGTGATTTACTACACAGGGCTATCATCGCTTCCCAGAACTGCGCGGAGCACACAGCAATGCAGAGCAGGAAGGCAATCGTTACTTGTCGTCTTCACTGACCAGATACAAGTATGAAAGGGAAGCTCGGACATAACAATTGCTTAATTTTGTTTAGAATTGCCCAGAATTTCAGTTTTCTCTCTTTTCTACCAACACTGTTTTTATAAAGGTCAGTAGATTATTCAGATCCCCAAAAATGGCGCTTTAAAAAAAACTTGTCCCCCTTCCTATGGATCCTTGGAGAATTTAAAGACTACGCACACTTTTGGCTTGGACTGGCTAACCGGAGAACAGGAGAATCCTCCGGTGGGCCCCTGTGCAGGAGTGAGCCACTATCCTCTTATATGAGCAGTACTTGGCACAATATACTGTACATGAATCACTACGTGCAGACAATGGCGGCATCTTATTCATGTAACAATCTACCCAGGTCATTGTTATATAAATTTGTGATTGAGGATAATGTCACATTTGCATGTAGCTGAAAAACGGGGCCCTGGAGTTGGTTACTGGTGGGCCCTTGGCACCCCAGTACGACACTGGATGAGTCTAAGCTGCGGTTGTTTTTTTATGTACTTATGTTCCGTTTTCTTGCATTAAACAATAAATAAAATGTGCACGAGTAATCTTTGCGGAGGAGTTGTTAAAAACGGTTATTGTATGTCAGCCTTTCTTTTTTTGGGGCCGACTTCTCCTTCTTCTGTTGACATCACGTTGACAGAGCAGTTCCTTCTCTTCCACTCTGCTCAGGTTGTCACTGCCGATCATACTGATTAATAGCTGGCTTCCCGCAGTTTGTCAGCAGGGAGCCAACTGTCAATCAACATGATGTTGGCAGTGACGACTCCCAGTCAACAGAGCAGAATAGCGGAAGCTTCTCTGACGACGGGACCTCACTAGAAGCAGGAGAACCGCCGGCAGGAGCGGTCCGTGACCACTCTAAGCCAGGAGAGATTGTCTCAGGACAGAACAGGCCGGTAGTGTCATTTTACTAAGGAGTCAAATATGGATGACGACACATGATCTGTACCAATGAAGTATATCTTGTATAAGCCATGTGCCCCCCAAAAATGCAAAAATTTGGCAGTGAAACAATGTGCGGCAATATTTTGGGGTGTGCAGCACTCTACTGCTATCTGTATAGGGACCTATTTCTATTAATGTCTATCATCCTAGTTTTACATCAAAATGGGGTATCTCAGAAATGGAAGAAAATTGTCAAAACTGTAAATTCAGACCTTTTTCTGTGTCACCCAGGAGGAGATATGACTGATTTCATGTTGGGTGGAAATCCTTTGTAATCTTTCCTTCCTATTGCAGGATCCTTGTGAGGACAAGAGGCATAAAGACATTTGGTCCAAGGAGAAAACCTGCGACCGCTTTCCCAAGCTGCTCATAATCGGACCTCAGAAAACAGGTATCTGTCTCTTCAAGAGCTGCCAGATGCCTGCCTGGAATACTGGCCTGCGTATGTGTGCGCACCGGCGGCGGGCGATCTGCGAGCATGCAGCACCTCTGAGCATAGGATGTTATATTTGTCCCATGGGAGGTGGGATTATTAGCAAGTGCGGAGGGGCAGGAAGGATTACAACATGACGAAGAGTATGAAAAGAGGGGGAAAGTGAGATTAATACAGGATGTGGCGCGTTCACAGTGGGAGCCAGGATTAGTGCAAGATGTCAGGAGATGGGTGGAATTAGTGTGGGAAAAAAAAAGTTGTTGAATCGAAGGACGGCAGAGCACTGAATGTGGAGCTGGTGCTCCGGTATATGAGCTGGCACAGCTGCCGGGTAGCGTGTATAATGGCAGCTGCAGCGGATGCTTGTTAACAGTGAGACTGAAGTGTGGACACTATGTCAGCCTGGCGGAGAATATAGCCATTTATGTGTCTCCATATGTGGTCGAGTTAAACATTTTTTAAGGGTCTGAGGTTTCCATGGTCTAAGGACGCTCGTTTCGTCACCACCTGGCTGCCGATCCTAGGGAGAGTGAGCAAAATGCTCATTCCTTGTATGAAATAACCTAAGTTTTCTTTAAAAATAATTGTTTTCGGCAGCACGTAGATCTGTGTAAACAGGAGATGTGCTGCAGAGAACAATGGCTGAATGATCTATTACTGACTTGTTTTGTGCTCATAGAAGTGTGGCTGGTGTGTCTAAAAAGACTATTAAAGGGAATTGATCAGCAGGTTTTTGCTATTTAATCTGAGAGCAGCATGATGTAGGGGCTGAGAGCCTGATTCCAGTGATGTATCACTTGCTCACCAGCTTACTATAGTTTTCAATACAATCAGTTTTTTATCAGCAGGAGATTATCACTGTAGGACTAGGTGTCTCGTGCAAGGAAGTCCAGCTAAACTGTGTAACCCCGCCTCCACCACTGATTGGCAGTTTCCTGACTACACCCGGAGGCTGCCAATCAGATGTGTGGGCAGGGTTATCCAGGGTTCAACTGCTATATCTACAGCAGAGAAAACAGGGATTTTATCAAAACTGAGCAAAGCAGCCCGGTAAGTGACGCATCCTCGAAATCAGGCTCTCTGCCCCTACATCATGCTGCTCTCAGAAAATATTTCCTGAGTGACAGATTCCCTTTAGCACTGGTGCTTCATATTAGGAAAACTACCCAGTGCCCAGTGGAAAACTACCCAGTATTGATCCATTCCAGCAGAATTTTGAATACAGCTCTGGATGTAAATGATCAGTAGAAGGTGATGATTTAAGAACGCAGCAAAGTTTAATATTCACTTTTTTTCCACCATGTTCCTCAGGAACCACTGCATTGTACCTCTTCCTGGGAATGCACCCGGATCTGAGCAGTAATTACCCCAGCTCGGATACCTTCGAGGAAATCCAATTCTTCAATGGTCAGAATTACCACAGAGGGATTGACTGGTATGTGACATCTCATTGAGCTTGTATATGACTCCGCCATTGAAGAACACTGCAGATTTCTTCTTTCAGGTTATTATGGTTGATAACAGGTAATAGATATCCATCGGACTGACAAACAGAGGCGACAGACTTTAGATTCTTGGGATATATTGATCCTATGGTTTGCGTTTTCAACAATGGCTCTTAAAATGGGGGACTAAGGCCCAAAAACACTTTGCCACAAATGTGTCATTTTGGACCTGGTGTAAATGCCGCCGTTCTCCTGAATCCGGCGATGTTTTTCTTATGTTCCTGCTCCTCTCCGTTCCTGAGATACGGCCCCCTCTTCCTTGTATACAAATCAAGTATTTTCAGCCAACTGGGCGTGAGTCACAAGAATACTTCCATAGAGAGGAGTCAAGGAAAACGCCCACTTGGCTAAATAGAGTGGATTCACATAAAAGGAAGAGGGGGCCGTATCTCAGGAACCTAGAGGAGCAGGAACAAAAGAAAAACAACGCCGGATTCAGGAGAACAGCAGGTTAAAAACAAAATAACATTTATGGCAAATGACAGGACCTATTTATATTAAGCAACCTAATCAGTACTATACTATTAGCGCACCTTCACCCACAAAACAATAATGGGTTGTGAACATATAATTTTCTATGTATCCCCTCCGTGTTCTAGACTGATATCACAACTGCTTGTCATCTATGTTATCATCAGTACCCAGACTGGTAACGTTAGGGGGTTGTTTCCTAGATATATTTGCCCCCATTCAGAATACGTCCAGTGCTTCAGATCCTAAATGGGTTTCCCAGTTTCAAAAAAAGTTACCAGATGACGCCACCACAGCCTAGAATGACTTTCCCTTTCTTATCTAGCCCAGCTCTGTGCAGCACATTCAGTGGCAGTGTCAGGACGCTCCTTGTGGGCGGAGTTAGCTCGCAATTTGTACGGCCCCCGAGGAACGGTATAAATATTCAAATGGCTCATGGCAGAAAAAAGATTCCCCACCCCAGTAGGATACTGTTGTAATTATTCTTTTTACATGGTTTGGATGTAAATGGCTTTTTGCTTCCCTCTCTAGGTACATGGAGTATTTCCCTATTCCATCGAACACCACGTCAGACTTCTACTTTGAGAAGAGCGCCAACTATTTTGACTCAGAAGTTGTTCCCCGTCGGGTAGCGGCTCTTCTGCCTAAGGCAAAGCTCATTACAATCCTCATTAATCCTGCGGACCGCGCTTACTCCTGGTACCAGGTAACCGACTCCTGCCAGATTCATTACTTAACCCCTTCATGACAGGAGGTATTTTTGTTTTTGCGTTTTCGTTTTTTTCGCTCCCCCTTCTTCCCAGAGTCATAACTTTTTTTATTTTTCCGTCAATATGGCCGTGTGAGGGCTTGTTTTTTGCGGGAGAAGTTGTACTTTTGAACGACGCCATTGGTTTTAACATATCGTGTACTAGAGAACAGAGAAATAATTCCAAGTGCTGTGAAATTTTAAAAAAGTGCAATCCCACACTTGTTTTTTTTGTTTTGTTTTGTTTTTTTACTAGGTTCACTAAATACTAAAACTGACATTATGATTCTCCAGGTCATTACGAGTTTATAGACACCAAACATGTCTAGATTCTTTTTTTACTTAAGTGGTGAAAAAAATTCCAAAATTTGTTAAAAAAAAACAACCCAAAAAACGCCATTTTCTGATACCCGTAGCGTCTTCATTTTTCTTGATCTGGGGTCGGGTGAGGCTTATTTTTTGCGTGCCGATCTGACGTTTTTAATGATACCATTTTGGTGCAGATATGATCTTTTGATCGCCCGTTATTGCGTTTTAATGCAATGTCGCGGCAACCAAAAAAAACCGTAATTCTGGCGTTTTGACTTTTTCTCGCTGCGCCGTTTAACGATCGGGTTAATCCTTTTTTATATTGATATATCGTGCGATTCTACATCCCTAGGACACAGTGATCGGCGGGATTGTGAAACATAAGACTGTCGGTTTATCCTGCTGATATCGGTGGGTTCGGCCGACGTTGGTCAGATGCGTATGGGGGCTGTTTTAATTTTTTTTTGTTATTTTGCCGTCAGCATCAAAGGGCCCATGATGATCCTGTAGCCCTGAAATACACTTTCCAAGAAGTCATAACTGCAGGAGCGGACGCCCCTCCGAAGTTACGAGCGCTGCAGAGCAGGAGCCTTGTCCCCGGATGGTATTCCACTCATATCGAACGATGGCTCAACCACTTTCACGCTAACCAGGTGAGTAAGAGACCCCCGAGCGCACAGACCTCCTCTCTCGTGTGGAGCCTTGGCAAGAAAAATCTGAATTATTACTGCAAATTTGCTGCCCATTCCCCCCTTTGTATCTGTGACGTTGCATTTAGTCTTGTCGCTTTTAGAAAAGATTATGATGCAAATATCAAATGTTCCAATGGACCGTCATTCTTCCTATAGAAGCCATAGTGCCATGTGTTGCTTCTGCCGAGCTGCTGTATGTCGGCACACCTTTTTTTCCTCTATAGGTAAGCGTACTCTGCTGTACTTTCCCATATTGTGAAAAAATAATTATAATATGCAGTAAATGTGAAAAGGAATCTACAGCTGTTTTTTGCCATGTAATCTCAGAACAGCATGGTGTAGGGACAGAGACCCTGATTCTAGCAATGTGTCACATACTGGACTTCTTGGTGCAGTTTTAATAGAATCCCTGTTTACTGTGTTGCAGATGTAGCAGAGCTTTGAATGCTGAGCTGTGTATAACTCCACCCACACCACTGATTGGCAACTTCCTGTCTGCACTGTCAGCAAGTTGCCAATCAGTGGTGCAGGGCGGGGTTACACAGTATCTGGACTGGTCTGCACGTGAGACCTAGTCCATCTGCGATAATCTCCTGCTGATAAAACACTAATTGTATTGAAACCACAGCACCTAGCTTAATAAGTGGCATTGGGCTCTCTTGCCCTATATAATGCTGCTCTCGGATCAAATAGCAAAAATCTACTAACAGATTCCCTTTAAAAGGGTTATTTGGCTAAGTTAAGCTATCGCCTGTCCATCACATAGGTGATAACTTGTTGATCGGTGGGTGTAAGACTGCTGGAACCCGCACCGATCTGCAGAACGGGGAATTTTTATTCCCATCTGAATGAAGCGGTAATACTCATGCTTGGCCGCTGCTCCATTCATTCCCTATCACCTCTCCACAGGACAACCCCTCTAACATTGGGTCTGATGGACGACACATGCACTGTATAGTGTATTGTGGCATGTGACAGGCCTTTGTTTGCTACATATGTCTTGAGACTTTTCTGGCATGCCAGATTTAAAGGGAAAGTGCTACGCTAATAGACTTGAACAGGCATTCACCGTATTTGGAAATCCTCTGCAACGTCTGCAGTCCTTTGTGTGGTCTACAGTCCTCTGCATGATCTGCAATCCTCTACGTGGTCTGCAATCCTCTGCGTGGTCTGCAGTCCTCTGCGTGGTCTGCAATCCTCTGAGTGGTCTGCAGTCCTCTGCGTGGTCTGCAATCATCTGCGTGGTCTGCAGTCCTCTGCGTGGTCTGCAATCCTCAGCGTGGTCTGCAGTCCTCTGTGTAGTCTGCAATCCTCTGTGTAGTCTGCAATCCTCTGCGTGGTCTGCAGTCCTCTGCGTGGTCTGCAGTCCTTTGCGCGATCTGCAGTCCTCTGCGCGGTCTGCAGTCCTCTGCGTGGTCTGCAGTCCTCTGTGTGGTCTGCAGTCCTCTTCGTGGTCTGCAGTCCTATGCGTGGTCTGCAGTCCTCTGCGTGGTCTGCAGTCCTCTGCGTGGTCTGCAATCCTCTGCGTAGTCTGCAATCCTCTGGGTGGTCTGCAGTCCTCTGCGTGGTCTGCAGTCCTTTGCGTGGTCTGCAGTCCTCTGCGTGGTCTGCAGTCCTCTGCATGGTCTGCAATCCTCTGCGCGGTCTGCAATCCTCTGCGTGGTCTGCAGTCCTCTGTGTGGTTCAATCCTCTGCGTAGTCTACAGTCCTCTGTGTGGTATGCAGTCCTCTGCATGGTCTGCAATCCTATGCGTGGTCTGCAGTCCTCTGCGTGGTCTGCAGTCCTCTGCGTGGTCTGCAATCTTAACAGATTCCTGTATATGTGGATGGAAACCCCCATTCATATATATCATTGTGACATGTCAGGAGACTTAGTGGTGGTCCTGGTGCTGAGATCCCACTAATCGCTGAACTGAAGGGGCACAAGTGCTGAACTGTCAACTGGGCACTGTTCTCTTTGACATTTGTGAGCCTGTAAATGGCTGACGTCACCTTTCTGAGAGTCAGCCAAGCAAAACATCAGTGTTTAACTGCGCCCTGCTGCCCCTTTATAACAGCAGTCAGTTGGGGGTCTCCCTTCCCACCAATGAAAACTTTAGACTTTACAATTTTAGCAATTTAATATGAGAATAACTTTTTAAACAAGTAACTTTGCAATTTTCTTAAAAACCGTCTCTGTTCTCAAAAACAGAGGTACCGTAGTTATAATTTTATTGTTTAGGTCACCGGCCACCTCTGAAGTCTTGTCAGCGGTGTCCGGTCTCCTAGGCATAGAACGCAGCGCTTACAAGCTCTTTCCAATAGAGTTTGTAAGTGATACTTTGAAACTGCCCCGAATCGTGGACCCTTTTGCTTTACTTTACGTACCTGGAAAATGTCTCCGCTTGCAGTATCCGAGATTGCAGATTTCGGGCTCCTAAAACCACATTTCGAGAAAACCCCTTTGAGTATCCTTTCAATCTGGAAAGACAAATATCATAGGAAAGTGATCATTAATTCCGGAGCTTTTTCTCCTTCCCCCTAGATATTGGTTTTAGATGGTAAACTGCTGCGCGCTGAGCCTGCCAACGTAATGGACTCTGTTCAGAAATTCCTTGGACTGGCAAATGCCATAGACTACCACAAAACTCTGGCGTAAGTACACACCTTGTGTATGGCACTCTAATGTTTATATTAAGGCGTAACTTTATATTTATTCATTCTATTTTCTATTTTTCAAATCAAGACAGACTGCCGCAACAGTGAGGCGTCAGGTTACACCTCTTATTATATGGAGGAGTGAGAATCACTGATACAGATTTGTACTGCAGCTTCTGGAAAGCAATTTCTCACTCCAGTGCTGGATTCACAGTTACACAGTTTGTGTGCATCAAAGAGACAGGATTCTCACTCCAGTGCTGGATTCACAGTTACACAGTTTGTGTGCATCATAGAGACAGGATTCTCACTCCAGTGCTGGATTCACAGTTACACAGTTTGTGTGCATCATAGAGACAGGATTCTCACTCCAGTGCTGGATTCACAGTTACACAGTTAGTTTCCCTTTTTTTGTCTACGTGCAGTGTATGGGAGATATCATAACAGCTAGTCTACATCCACCAGCTCAGAGACAACTGAAAATTGGAGCTAGAGCCTGCAAAGGGGAAAACTAGTGAAAAATGTAGGATACAAGCCAGAAATAATGTTATTTCTCATGGAGACACCAGACAGCTTATTCTAAAAAGTTACCTGAAATTCCAGGTATTCTTTACAAATTGGATCATTTTAGTACAATCATTATCAGGAAGAGTTAAATTAGAAAATTAACTTTTGCTTAAATAAGGTCTTTATTTAAATGTATGTATTTTTTAATTTTTTGGTACCGTATATACTCGTGTATAAGCCGACCCGTGTATAAGC
>VIAB01003147.1:147570-159509 GCA_009801035.1 Oophaga pumilio
TGATCAATTTGTTTCTGATACAAAGAAACTTGAAAGATTAATGAGTGAAACTAAAATCTGGTGGGATTTTACTACGCTGGACAATCACATTCGCAAACACATGATCCCAAGGGAATTACATCTGAAAAAAAATTCCCACCGCTATATACTCAAGAACTTGTGGACGAATGGAACTTACTATTGATTAATTGCGCCATCGATCTTATGAAACTCATCATGAAATATGAAGATTTGAAGCTTAAAAAATGTTCAATCGGAGATTAATGACATTAAACCCAGTCTTGAAAGTAAAGATAATGTTAAGTTTGAAGAAGAATTTTTGAATGTGCAGCAATCCATTTCTAAATTGGAAAACACAATCATGAGTCAGAAGAAAAATAAATTTCAGCGTGATGTACAAGATTACCAGCTGAATGGGGTGTATGAGTGGAGCAGGTGGCAGAAATCCCCTAAACATTCCCGCCCCATTTTGAAAGGCACCAGTAATAACTCGTCTGAAGTCTCTGAACGCCGAGTTTCCTTCAGCTCGTCTGATGCAGAATCAATGGGCAATAGCTCTGAGGTCTACAATGATGTAAAATCAACTAATAATGTTGAAAATAATAGTATGAATTATCGGAGACCCAAGAAATATCAATCAAAAAAACGCAAGAGGCGCGGGGGCCGCAATCATTGTAGGAAACAAGGACGGCCACCCGCAAGAAGAAATAATATCAAATTCTCAAGGTAGTTTTTTCATTGTTTTAAATATTTCTGGTCGTATCCTTACAGTGGAGCAATTGCAAGTTTTATCTCTAGGACTTAATTTTGCACCAGATTGTCATTTTGATCTTTCATACATTACTGGACATCAACAGATTTATTCGCAATCTGACTGTTAAAATTTAACATTTTTTTTTCATACGATTCGGAAAAGGTGAATCCGAGTCTTAACATTCAGAATGAATATTGTGGGTTAAAGTTTGCTGAATAATGTGCATTAAAAAAAAAATCTTGAGGACCTGAAAATGACTAACTCATCAGTAGAGAAAAATGTCAATTACGCTGAGCGCTTGTGCGCTAAAAATCCTATGTTTTATCCCATTCAATCGAGGGTGGATTGTACGGACCGCTTTCAAATTGTTATGGGACGTGAGTTGAGAGCTCTGGATATTTCTGTTAAAAAGCACAAAGACACGGAGGTAATTTGAGTCTCAAACAACGTAATGCCATTTAGGAGTTAAAAAATATGCCAGACATAATAAAGAAGGCAAAGGCGGCTTAATTGTAGTTATGAATACAGTTGTGTATAAAAATCAAATTGACTGTTAAGCGATGAAACTACATATAGAAAGCTGCCTTCTGATCCAACTTCTCATTTTCAGGCAAAACTGTTCAAATTAATTGATGAAGGATTGGCACTGGGAGTTTTAACTAAAGTGCAGGGTGACTATTTAAAGGGAATCTGTCACCCCATTTTTCGACTATAAGCTGCGGCCACCGCCATCAGGGGCTTATCTACAGTATTCTGGAATGCTGTAGATAAGCCCCCAATGTCACCTGAAAGAGAAGAAAAACGAGTTAGATTATACTCACCCAGGGGCGGTCCGGTCCGATGGGTGTCGCGGTCCGGTCCGGCGCCTCCCATCTTCTAGCGAAGACGTCCTCTTCTTTGCTTCTCGTCGGGGCTCCTGTGGAGGCGCACTTCTCTGCCCTGTTGTACTGCAGTGCGCAGGAGCTGGGAAAGGTCAGAGAGGTCCGGCGCCTGTGCATTGCAGTACTTTACTTTGCCCTCCACAGGGCCGAGCAATGTGCCTGCACCAGAGCCGCGACGGGAAGCAAAGAAGAGGACGTCTTCACTAGATGGGAGGCGCTGGACCGGACCGCGACACCCATTGGACCGGACTGGGCCCCGGACTGCCAGAATGCTGTAGATAAGCCCCTGATGGCAGTGGCCGCAGTTTATAGTCAAAAAATGGGGTGACAAATTCCCTTTAAAAGTTGATTATCCTATTATTCCCACTATGTATGGCTTGCCAAAAGTCCATAAAGGGATCTTACCTCCCCCCCATGCGCCCTATTCTATCAGGCATTGGTTCCATTACGGAACATCTTAGTCAATGGGTTGATTCCCTGTTGCAGCCTCTGGTTGTACGAGTCCCAGGTTTTCTCAGAGATTCAACTTTCTGATGTTGTATGGAACAATAACTTTCAATGGATTAGTTGTGATGTTACTGCCCTATATACCTCTATACCGCAAAATTTGATCATTGAGGCATTGGAATTTCACTTGATGAAATATAGTGATTATACTACTGATTTGTGTAATTTTATCATACAGGCTATATAATTTTTGATGTATCACAATTATTTTTCAATCGACAGTTTTATCTCCAATGCAAGGGGGTTTCTATGGGCGGTAAGCGTTCGCCCTCAGTGGCTAATTTGGTAATGTCTTATTGGGAGAAATTGTTTTTGTACACTGATAATAACCCATTTTTGGCATATATATTCCGGTATGGCAGATATATCGATGACACACCCCGTATTTGGAGTGGCGATTAGTGTTGAGCATTCCGATACTGCAAATATCGGTTATCGGCCGGCATTACCCGGCCATTGAATCAGAGGCTATTTTACTATGTAGAAGTGTATGAACTATAAATATATGTATATGTCACAATGACGTATATATATATATGTATTCTGTGTGTGCATATTTAGTGTTTACAAGGAAAGAAAGGGTTTTTTTTAGTTCCGATATTTCTGTCCCATAGACTTGCATTGGATTTCCGGTATCGGAATCGGGTATCGCCGACACTTTTTGGTATCGGCGATACCCATTCCGATCCGATACTTCTTGATATCGGGAAGTATCGCTCAACTCTAGTGGCGATGTATCTGCCATATCGAAACCTGCAGATTATTTCAATTCCAATGGGTTTGATCTTCGATTCACCTGCGGCTTTGATTCCCATGCAATTTAATTTTTAGATTTGAAGTTGCAGTTTGTTGAGGGTATAGTACCGTCATCACATCTACTCGTTTCAAACCATTATCAGTTAACGGCATATTGCATGCTTCTGGTAGCCATCCCAACCATACTACAAAATCTGTACCGGTAGACGAATCAACTAGGATCACCTGAAATTGTAGTGATGCCGCTGCCCTTAAGCAAGAAGTAGAATCATGCTGCAACAAATTAAAAAAAAAAAAGAGGTTACCCCGTTTGGTCTCTAAATAGAGCCAAGGAGATTGTATGGAAAAAGAGACAGGATGATATGCTGATGCCTAAATTGAAAAAATGATAGCGACATGGGGAATAATAAGATTGTGTGTTCTATTCAATATAGTCCTCAATTTAAGGAGATCAAATCTCTAATTCTTAAAAATATTCCCATTCTTTGAGGATGATATTTTATCCACTATACTTTCATCTGGTTGTCAGGTTGTAGTGAAAAGGGCTAATATTTTGTCTCCAAGCTACTTTGATCCGAAAGTGAAAACCCGCACTTGGTTGCATCACAGCGGCTTCTTCCACACTGCATTGCTTCAAGTCAGGCTAGTTTCACATTAGGGTTGCACTGACCTGCGTCGGTCAGCGCACGCCCGCCGCTAAGGCCTCTTTCACACTTCAGTCGTGCGACGTCAGGCAAAATCCGCCAAAGTGTGAAAAAAAACGGATCCGCCAGTTTTTTTTGACAGTTTGATCCTTTTTTTGACGGATCCGCCATAAATGTTGCGTCTGCCTTTTTTGGAAAACGTTCAATGCAACGTTTTTTGTGTGCATCAAAATGGCGGACTGTGATGGCAGAGTCCGCCGTTTTGTATAATGGGCGCCTATGGGTGGCGGATCCGCTGCCATCCGTTTTTGACGGAATCCGCCAGCGGATCCGTTCCTCCCATAGAAAATGCCCAGAACACTGTCCGGGTCTCTCTCTCTCTCGTTGCATACTGGTGCGCTCGGCGCACAGTCAAAAGGAAGCATGCGCTGGCAAACGCATACCTGCGAACCCAATGGTAAAGATAGGGTGCGCAGGTTGCATGCAGTGTCATGCGCCCATAGGTGGAGCGATCAGGAGGAGGCGCGGCCGGGGCGGAGCTTAGTGGCGGCCGTGCGCTGACTAACGCCGATCAGTGCAACGCTAGTGTGAAACTAGCCTCACCGGCATTGAATGACTCACTTGATCAGCAAGGGGAGGAGATATTAAGAGATGACTAATGACACGTGAAGCATGTTGGATGTTTTGTTTAAACACGTCATCCTGCCGGCCTGAATGCGCGAAAAGAGATTATGTTCCATTGCTAGGATATAATCATCATATATTCTCTTGTTATAATTGGGTTGTTTTTTTCTTGCTTGATTTGTATATACATATTTTGATGTTTTATTATGTAAATTACTTTGTGTTTTTAGTAATGTTTTCTCATTGGCTGGGGTGGGTTTCTAAACTTACCATCACCCATTCTGAGCAGCTTTGAGAAAGAACATTCATTGTTTGAAACGCGTAGCTAGTGTTCACACCATATGAGCTTTGTCCTTGGAACTCTGATTTTATCTTAAATACATTTGGATATTTTTTGGAAGCTGGATTTTCTCCTTTTTTTTTTTTTTTCCTTTGGACGACTCCACGGTTTCCTTGCTTCCCCACACCACAGGCCATTAAGGTGAGCTGGTTTTTCTTATCTTTTATATCCCTAAGTAGCCAGTGGAGGAAAGCCCAGTCCCTGTTTGTAGCCTACCAGGGTGGTAGGAAGGGTTACGGGGTGACAAAAGGTACCATTGCCAGATGGATTAGGGAGGCCATTAGTTTAGCTTAGGCCGGAGTCACACTCAACGTATAAAAATAATCGGTCCGATTTTGACGGCCGAGAATCGCACCAACGTTCTCCGTACGGTGATCCGTGTGTCATCCGTTTGCAATACGAGGATGCGATTTCTTAACATCGAAGTATCCGTGTGACATCCGTATGGGATGCGTATGCTGTGATTTTCTCGCGTGCTTGCAAAATGGACATATAACAGATCCATGGCCTGAAATTAATTTAAATCCTAATCAACAACCCTATTTATTAGCGCTACAACAGGTGTCAGACAGGCTTACTTTCAACATTACTGAGCGGGTTCTTTTCCACTGGGTTTTGTCCCGACGTTTTTGAGAGCCATACCCTGTGATTGTGGATCCGAGGAGGCGGAGACGAATGTGGGTACATCCGCAAGTTTATTTCCGCAAAGGAGCGCCTTTTACTTACTTTACGGTATATATTCCTCCTCTATGTTGATGATGTCCTTGTGTTTTAGGGAAATACACTCATCCATTCCTTTGGTTGTAGTGTTTTATTCCCTCTTTTTATCATTTTTTTTAATCACATTTTGCCTTTGACATTTCATGCTGTTTTTAATTGTTTCTAAGGCATTGAATTGTGTGGTATTTAGTTTACACGGGGCTTATTTTACACTGCCCATATCTTTTAGGAAGTCATAAAATGTTTATTTGTGGCATGGATATGTAAGTTTACGATTTTTTTTTTTGTTTGTTTCTCTTCACTTATAGATTCCTATCCACTGGGCTCTCCTATGCGGCACTGCATCTTGAATTTTTAATTGGGAAATCCACCATCTCAGGCATTGTCCGGTCTACTTGCTCCGAAATATGGTCCCAACTACATCAATCAGTCATGCCTGAGCCAAAAAACCAAGACTGACTGCGGATAGCCCGTTTCGGTAGCTGAGGAGAAACTGCAAAAAATAGCCAAAGTAGCAATACACCAGAGAGGCTGGAAACTATTGGATTGCAGTAACCTGAACTAACCGCCACACTAGAAGTAGCCGTGGAGCGTACCTACGGTGATCCTAGACGCCTCGTCACAGCCGGAGCGATAGCTTTCATCTTTCTGCCTTTAGGTGTAGCTATCTGCCCCGGAGCAGAATCCCCAAAGAAATAGGAAGCTCCCGAACATGTAATGGCGGTTAGACAAGAAGAAAACACGGACACAAACAGAAAATAGAATGAGCAAACGCTGGGGCCCAATCTGTCAAGATAGAAAAGTATAGGAAAGAATTCTGACTGCAACCCAAAAAAAACCTGACAAAAATACCAACACTTCTGATTAACAAAAAAACCTGAGATCACACGATCTCTACCACCTAAATCAGATCTCTGTTGTAACACAAAGCAACACAGCAAATAAAAAGTGACAAAGGAACAAAGCAAAAATGCAAACACACAATGAGCACAATTGCGGCGCAAGACCCCAAAAGGGGACCAGGCTGCAGTCCACTGCAAGCAGCAAACCAGCAGTGAAAATCCAACAGAGGAAAAAAAAAGCAAAACACTTATCTGAATGAGAGCAGGGAAGCAAGCTGTGCTCCAAGCAAGAGCAGGAGGAACAATTGATTACCGGCAAGGCTGCTGGGAACTCAGGTCATTTATATCATGCCATTCAGAGCCAGCTGAAGGCCATTCAGTAATTAGTTCATTACCCTCAGCAACCACCGGAGGGAGCCCCAGCTCAGATGTCGCCTCCAAGGTATTCACAACAGCCCGTGGGTTTGAGGACACGTGCCAGTTTCCAAACTGCATTGGAGACCTGGATGGGAAGCACATCCGTGTGCGTAAGCAGCCAAACTCGGAGGCCCAATATTATAATAAACAGTTTTCTCTGTAGTGCTGTTGGCCCTGGTTGACAGTGACTACAGGTTTATAATTGTAGATATTGTTGTTGTTTTTTTGTCACAAAAAGAAAGTTATGTTAATGTTTGAAGTGTGTGTTGTGTTGGCCTAATAATGTGTAAGATATGAAAAACATCTATGTCATCATAGAGAGGAGGGGTGCGGGAGCTTGCTGAACGTAATCCAGTATGTAAACCCTGAATTGGGCTGGGTCCAATGAAGATCAGGTGGGTGCATGTTCCACTGGTGAAAGCAGTAAAATGTCCAAACGGAGGAAAATTTCGGCACACCAATGATTCATAAAACAACGACTTTTATTCGGCTTTTAAGCCATAATTAAAACATACAGGAAGCTGACGCGTTTCAGGTGCGTTAGACGCACCCTTACTCATAGGTAAGTTAAAACAAAATACGTGAAAGATATATACAGCAGTTACAACTAATCAATATAATTAGCCAGATGAGAACCAGAGTATCCACATAAGCTGGAAAGAAACGTACAAACAATAAATATAAAACAAATCATTCCTATAGTTCATTCCCCCACGAAAAGATAGATTTCGTTCTGTCCAGCGCATGGACGCATACATTACATCTTGCACCTGCACACTTAAAAAAACCCGTTGTAGTCAGCCACGTTGTTATAAGGGGCTTTTGAACAAAGATGCTCGGGGAGAGTAAATTAGCCAGACTCATACCCCGACGGGCTACATACCGACAGCCATTCTGAATAGTTCTTTTGCATTTGTCGTCCTGATTTATGACAGGCAAAAATTTTCTAACAATCTCCCTAATTTGATTAAACTGGGGACTACAGGGCGTGGAAAAAGTAATGATAGAATTATCAGCAGATCGAGATGCTTTATTAGATTCTGAAATCATAGGTTTTTAGGAAATTTTTCAAAAGGCTTGGTTAATGTTGCGTTTAGTATATCCCCTTGCAAATAATCTGTGGCTAATAACTTCGCTTTCATTATAAAAAAGGTTGTCATTGGAACATAATCGTTTCGCACGATTAAATTCCCCATGAGGAATAGCCTTGATTGTGTGTTGTGGATGACACAATGTAGCTAGTAACAAAGAGTTACTTGCGGTTTTCTTACGAAAAATAGTAGTGTGTACTTTCCCCAACCCAGGATCACTCATCAAAAAGATATCCAAAAAGGGAGTAGATGGTCCAATGTGACTGATAGTGAAAGACAAATTCAAATCGTTCAAATTCAAATAAGCGTGAAATGAAGGCAAAACAGATATGTGTTGTGTTGGCCTAATAATGTGTAAGATATGAAAAACATCTATGTCGTCATAGCATCACAAAACACTCATTGATTTAACTGGTTTTAATCACATGTTTTTTTGATAACAGATAAACCATACTTGTAGTATATGGCATATTGGGCCAATAAAACTGGGCCTATATGAAAATACAAAAATAAACAACATATATGTAACGATAACACTCAACCTTACAAGTTATGGTAGGTTGGGGGTGGTGATGGCGAGAGGACAGCATGTGAGGTTTGCCTAGTTTGTGGGCCAACCCGAGTTTCACCCTGCAAGATGGATGATGCTGACCCAGGATTACGGAGCAAGGAAGGATCCTGTTGGGGAGCGATGTAGTGGGAAGTAGGGTATGGATATTGATAATCCTGGGTAGTGGCGTGGCCCATTTGTTCATACCCCCTAATATGACCATGTCGAGCATACCCATGTTGGGACCAGCTACCACCAGTGGGTCTGCTCAAGTGGCCATATTGGGCAGGTGCTGCAGGCTCAGAAAATTGGACATGCATCCGATGTTGGGTTGGGGCGGTCTGTGGCTGAGGTGTTGCCATACGTGGGGGAGGTGGCTCAGCAACTGATCCTGCTCTTCTTGGATTCCTGCCATTTGCAGTTGGTTACTGCTTGACATTTGCCATCTTTCCAGGAAAACAAATACCGGGTTGGGATTGTTTGGTGGTGTGCAAGCATCAATTAGAATTTGTATGGCCCCTCTGGCCCGCAGCCTCACCTTACGGGGAATTGGACATAGGTAGCATGCCAGACTGCGTGCATAAGCTTCCTCCCCATCGTCATTGACAGACCGTGCCAAATAGTCCAACACCCCTGTGTCCATTGCTTCCTGTTGCTTGTGTTGGGAAGATCCCTCCTGCGCCGGGCATGGCGTGGGATGGCGGCAGCCTGGGGTGAGGTATCCAATGGCAAAGTTGGGCTGCTACAGTGGCCCCAGTCCTCGTCCTCTGGATTGGCCTGTTGGGCAGAAGGCGCTGGTGGTGGTGGTTGGGTGCAGCATGATGGTGCGGAAGATGGGCCAGCCACTTCTTCACCTTCCCCAACTGGATCAATGTTGACCTCTGAGGCTGAAGCTGTTTCCCTCTCTGTAAGGTTAGAGTCAGTTCTGTATTTAAGCACAAAGTAGAAAAAAAAAACCCTATTAAGATTTGCCTGTAAGAGAATGTGTAAATGTGGTGTCATGCATGCACTTACGGTCTGAGATCCATAACGGGAGCCAGAAAATTCAGTCTGTCGTAATACAGATATTCGTTTTTTGGGTGCTGCATCACCACTCCTGGCCCACTGTTGTCGCTCCCGCCGGTACTGGTCTCGACAGCTGCACCACCGTCTAGTGACTGCAAAGTAACACAAATTTTTGAACTTTCAATCACAGTGTTTGCCTTGCAAAACGTAGGCTTCAGTGTAATGTGGCCTGCTACTTTTCAAGTGTAAAGTCTGAAGTAGGCCACATATTACAAGCATCACATATGATGATATGTTCATTTGCTTCGTCATATGGAACTTTTAATAATACTTTTTTATGATTGTACTTACTAATTTCTTGCTGGACCTCACGAGGTCTTTCCTCAAAATTGGGGAACGTTTGGGTGCAGATTCGCCTCCATGCTGCATACTTAAGTGCGTGGTCCAAATAATGTGCATAATATCACGTTGGTCCCATAGTTCTGGCCTCTGCTGACTTAACCTTTGTAAGCCAACACGTTAAAGCCCAAAAGTGCAGCATAATGACTAGAAGATCAATTCGCTATAACCCAGCAGATGCTTACCAAATAAGGACCCATGACTAGGTTCATTAAGCATTAAATGAAATCCGATAGTAAATATATGAACCTGAACACCATATATTAAAAAATATAAACTTTATTGAAAAAACATTGAGAAACATATAAACATAAGTTAAAAAGTGGGAGACCCAGATGGGGCACCACAATCCACAATTAGATCTAAGGAGGTTGCATATAGACATAGAGTGCACCGATAGTAATTGTAGCCCCTCTAGCTAAACATTCCTATACACAGGACAAAAAAAGTCCACTAAATGGGTGTATCAACAATCACAATAGCCATATACAAGTTAAAAGTGTCAGCAGTATATTACCTCCAGTGGATTGTGGTGCCAGCCCCAACGCACGTTTCGGCTGTGCAGCCTTCTTCCGGGGGTGGCATCACACCAACTGAAGCAGGATTATATATACATAGGTCACCAATAGAGGGTCAGATAACATAAATCTTACTTCTAAAAAGTGTACACATTGGTCCACACGTTTTTGTGCCGGCCCATACATAGAAGGAAGCAGCTCTTCCCTATAGGGAACCCGCCCATAGGCGGTGTAAAGGTACATTGATCCAATCATCTGTCCCAACCCCTCTCCGCCCATCGTCTCCATATTGTCATTCAATCCCCATTAGCTAAAGTATAGGCGATCACTAAGTCTAACACAATGTCCAATGGACGTGTCACTATGTCGGCGCACCCCGCACCGACCAGCGTGGCCCCGAGACATCAGAAGACGCGACAAAGCGCCGAACCCCGAGCGCGTACACGGCCCCGCCCACGGCTGACGCGGACGGGGTCGAGTCGCGTCATCGAAGCACCGCGCCCAAAGGCACGCCCCCCGATGTCCCAGAGCACGCCGGGCGGGCGCGTACGCACAGTAACCGTCCAGGACATAGAGTTTTCTATCACAGATAAGGTATGGGCTAATTGTGTGATAGTAGACCAACCTATCACTTGTGGCGAGACGTATCTTACCTGCCATAGACCCGTGATAAAGACAATTGTAAACGGGGGCACAGAAGGATTGTCAATATACATATTACACAAAAAGTAAGAAATGTCTATAACCTATATTCCCTAGACCAACGATAATATATAAGTTATAGGGTAGGCACACTGTACATAAAGGGCATGATACATACGTGGAGTATATAGTAGATATATGTCTCACAATTTCTCAAATATTAGAATGACATTTAAACCCAAAATGTGCATAAAAAAGGGTTAGTTAAATCCTAGGTGTCAATTATGAAACACATTTTAATATAGAGAAGATGTGGTTCGTCTGAGAAATGCTTCAAGGACTCCATCGATAGTAATGTCCAGATTTTCCATAAAATAGTTTTTCCATATACGTAGAAGCGCCCCTACTTAGACGGACACCGATGTAGAAATAATTACCTGCTCAACAAAAACAAACAAAACATACAATTAATAAAAGCAAAATGGTGAGACAAAGAAGTCTACACAGATGGTCAGAGAAAAGGGACAAAACTACAGGTTTCATTGAGACCGTCCGGATGCATGGTCCGTAAGGACCATATCCATTTTGTCTCTAATTGTGCAAGGGGACGACTAATTTCACCACCCCTGATATCCAAAATTAATCTATCAATCCCTCGTATTTTGAGGTGTGTTGGATCACATTGGTGGTGTAGTTTAAAATGTTTTGGTATCGTGCGTAGATGTTCTATACACGTTTCCTCCCTTGCGGCAATGATATCACGGACGTGCTCTCTCGCTCTTATTTTAAGAGCTCTGGTGACTTAACCTTTGGTAGAAGGGTGCTACAAGCGGTGGTCCCTCCCTAAGGTGTTTCAAATTCTCCAGAAGTCTCTCAGGTGTACTGTCATGGGTGAAGGGAAAACACCATGGTTACTTACCGGTAGCTGTTTTTCCAGAACCCATGACAGCACTCGCATATTCCACCCCTTCTCTCCCTTTGGGTGTGCACTATAGTTGGGTGTGCACTATAGTTGGGTGTGTTATAGTGAAGTGTTGGTTATATGTGTGAATTAACCGGGAGGTGCTCTGTAACCATCTGAAGTGGGGGAGACGTACCACCCTTTTATTTCAGTAGGTTCCTGTCCTAGCTGAGCAGATCCCTCTCTCTCAGGTGTGCTGTCATGGGTTCTGTAAAAACCGGCTACCAGTAAGTAACCTTTGGTGTTTTGCTCCCCTTCTTCTCAGAGCCATAACTTTTTTTTTATTTT